>MJUT01059097.1:30084-45915 GCA_002080005.1 Gigantidas platifrons
CATACATGAATTTATTGAATTTCATTGTTTATTATCATAACATAGCAAAATATATTTTTATGAAGATTATGGTAACAATATATACTAAACATTAATCATTCATTTGTCTACTGTAAGAAATTGTATAATTTACTTATATTTTCACAACAGAATGAGTATGTAGCAAATTACCCATATTTGTTTTATTGTATACAAAATAAAATGACTAATCAATTAATAACCCTAATTTAAAGATGGAAGCACCATTTAATGATTGTAAGATACATAATTTGAGTTCTAAAGCTTAATATGAACTTTAAAATATTGATCTACGGACACTACGGTCTATGGACAATGTCTTGCTCAACTCTGAGGAAAGCCGTGTCACATCTATCAAAAGCTGTGTTGCTTTATATTATCTATGCCTTGGTTTGATATTGAAAATAATAAAATATTAAACTGAAGTGTAATATGTTGTAGTCAGTTGATCTCAAAACTATGATCTACGGACACTACATAAAAATATGCATCTTTAAAATTTCCTCTTTTTAAGGTTATGGTATGTGGATTTAATTTCATTGTAAAAATGAATTAGTGTAGAGCTTATATGTTCAAAATAGTTTCAGATATGTCTTACTTTATCACTATTTTATCATACTTTACCATTATGTGAATACCTCTAGAAATTTTAAAAATCACAACAAAGGGCACTTTTGTAGTGTTTACCATTAAATCACTACTTGTTCTTCAATTTTTATTATGTAAAGGCCAGTAGATGACTAAATTCTCACTTTATACAGTCATAAAAAAACATATTTTATAATACAGTTGCATTTCTAATTTGCAAAGCTGAGAACATAGCAAAATACAAATGACACAACATAACGCAGGACATGTAGAAATTTTTCAGCTTTGAAATGCATTATGCACATCCATTAAAGCACAGACCCAATGGTATGATATACCATTAGAAAGAGAAAATTATCAGCTACCCCAAAATGGAGATTACTACTGGTTTCCTCTTAATATTTATGAATACCAGCTCCATAACATGTTAACGTTTGAATAGTCCCACCTGATTGTGCTTTAGCCGAATCTAGAAAATGACCCAAATTTTGACACTGTATTTACATCTCCTATAACAGTAAGCAGTGCATCTGAATCGTCTACAGTAGGAGCCAGTACATATACAACAGAAAACAATAATTCTGCATCACCAGGAAGGCCATGAATTGTTGGCTGCCAGATCACCACAGGAACAGCACCATTACAATCAACAAGGTAGTAGCATTATTCTGTGTCTTACTTTCTCACCAAATTTAAAAATACACATAATTAAACTTATCATGTCACAAGTGTGTATGTGTCTCATATCCCTCAAATTAATAAACTCCAACTGATTTTGAAATTTTTTGGTTGCAAATTTGAACATAAATATTATTTAATCAAAGTGCAATTTTAAAATAAGCATAGTTGCATTATTTCACTAAGAGGGAAAGTATTGGTCCATACGATTAACTTAACCCCGCCAGTTATAATATTACAGTATCTGTGAAAATCCGGTAAAGTGAGCGGCCATGTATATGTGAGTTAGAGGTGTCTATTTTGCCTCTGTTTCTCCGATGTGTCCATTATGTTTTGTACCTGTTCCGACAGCGAGTTATTTTTGTTTATAATTGTTCTCTCTCTTTTATTAGATTTATATTATTTCTGAATACAGTTCGTGTCACATGTGGAATTAATTATTTTTTTAAACCCTTTATCCTCTAGTGGTAGACAAACTGAAGAAGGAAAATATAGAATTGAAACAGAAAAGGATGTGTGTTATTTGTGGAAATAAAAACTTTGAATATGTCTGTCAATCCTGTGGCCACTTGGCATGTGACGTGTGCTCCGAACGTGGCATTTGCATATGTAATGCAAATATGACTAGCAAACATGCGTGCATATTATCACGAAAATCACTTCTTGACCCAAATTTATTCTAGTAAACAATTTTATAAATGATTATGGAAAATGTTGTGAGGCATTGATCTAGCGCCATCATTGAAATTCAGGAAATCTCTCGTTCTTGTATTCTTAATCCCTTGCTAATAATATGCCTTAGCAATTGTTGCGATTTCAACATCAACACGATGTTCGGTTCGTGTTTAATGGATATGTCGCTATTCTGTAAACAATGATTTGTATTTGTGCTTTCACTCGCTATTTCATTGCAGAGTGTGCCGTTGTTGTTGGACGCTATTAAATTGTGTTTAGCTGTTTTTACCTTTCCATGTGTATTGTCAGATACTGTAACATTGGAATCAACTTCTATTGTTGCTTCGTGTGGATGAACAACTTCATTGGTTGAATCTGAATCATCCACTTCGATAGCAGTGGATTGATGTTCTACCAGACGCTTAACGAATTATAAACAGGCATTTTCACTCGTTGGTTGTCATGCAATCGTCCATGACGATCGTGTTGAATATGAATGGTAGTGTCAGGAGAAAATACATTATCGAAGTCATTCCTCGGTTCATAGGATACAATTGAATTATATCTATTTGGTTGATTATGTTTTAAGCGACCACAGTTACTTCCAATATCAACTGAATGTTTATTCTGGTACATATCAAGAGATCTAGGAGAGGCTATATTATTATCAGGAAGCAACTTAGTTGAAATGTTGTCTATCACTGTTTAATATGTCTGGCATTATTTTAAAGTTCATATCAACTACATGTACATAGCTACATGTAGGATTAAGACGGGTATGTGCTTCCTCTGGCTTTTCCGCTGGAACCCACGTATTCATTGATGTGGATGCATTTATTACAGAAGGAATTTATGGGGGAAAAAAACAAATATCAGAACATCACTAAGCGATTTTGATTAATAGAATAGTTTGGAAGCAGTTTTGAAGTGAGTCCAAGTTGTTTCTGATTGAAATAAAAACAAATATATTTCATCCAAACCGAGAGAGATGTCATTGCATTTGTATTTCCCTGTTTTGTTCTCATATAAATCCAAATAAAAATACTGGCTATGTCTCCTATACACTAAAGACTTCATTCTCCCAATTTTAATCGGAATTCCATATCCCCATCCTTATTGGGGACTTGTTGAAATATAACATCATTGCTTGTCATTTTGAGAGAGGATGGTAAATTTGACAGCAACAGGAGTTTAAATAAGTTAATAAATTCGTGAAACCCACCTACATCTATGTGGGACGATTTTTCTGCATGCGCAAATGACAGTTACTCTATGTGATTGAATAACTGGATTTTGATAGGTCTATATAAAAACACAAAAAAATCACGTGTTAATTTTTAGCAGAGCAATGATCGAGAGCCCGCCCTTTCACCCATTTTACTTGATGAATTTTCCCGCATGCGCTAATGTGATCGGTTTTTGATGATTTACTAGGTCTGTACTACCCCAAATACATGAATATATTTGAAATAGACCCCCTCGCGGATGTCAGTCTCAAGCTGGAAACTGATACCCCCAGCGTTTCAAATGATCTATAGCGTTTTGGTATAATTCATACTCACCCTATTATATAAAACAAAACACACACGATGGTAAAATAGCACAAATCTAATGGAATTCTATTTGGCTTACCTGAAACGATAATATTTAAAAGTCGGCTTTATTTTTCAACATTCTTATCTTTTATATTGAGAACAGCTTGCATGTGTAGAGTTCTCCAAATATCGGAAGGAAGTCTAGCATTAAAAAACCAACATATTAAGGCACATCTAAAGACCCTAAAATTGCAAGCGATAATATGTTTGATTGAGAATAAATATTACTTGATAAGCGTTTAAAAACAATAATGCTACTGCTGAAAGTGAATGATTGGAAATTACCCTTGTCATTTTAACAAAATGATTTGTAAATATCCATTTGTTTTAACTTATATCAGCTGGTCATTAGACATATCTTTGATTAATAAATTATGTCCCATGCATATTACTGGAAAAGAAAAAGGAGCAAAAATATGTTTCTGTGGTTTATTGTGAACATATTCACCATTGTCCAAGGATATGAGTTAAATATATGTGATCCAGCAGATGATAGATTGAAATTTGAGATAATTGAATTACGCTGTAATTTGGACAGGAATGGTTTGTTTACATTTAACAGTAGACGCCCTCAATTGAAAAACGTTCAACTCATTACAATTACCCGACTAACCGATCACAGTTTTGTCAAAGTAGAGAATGCTGGAAAATTGCAGGCAATAAGAGTGAAATCGGGACAATGTAATAACATACCTCTTTAAGTCTATGTATTTTAAGGAATTTTGCGCCGCTATGATGAATGCANAATTGATTAATTTTTTAAACCCTTTATCCTCCAGTGGTAGACAAACTGAAGAAGGAAAATATAGAATTGAAACAGAAAAAGATGTGTGTTATTTGTGAAAAAAAAAACTTTGAATTTGTCTGTCAATCCTGTGGCCACTTGGCATGTGACGTGTGCTCCGAACTTGGCATTTACATATGTAATGCAAATGTGACTAGCAAACATGCGTGCATATTATCACGAAAATCACTTCTTGACCCAAATTTATTCTAGTAAACAATTTTATAAAATGATTATGGAAAATGTTGTGAAGCATTGATCAAGCGCCATGATTGAAATTCAGGAAATTTCTCGTTCTTGTATTCTTACTCCCTTGCTTATAATATGCCTTAGCAATTGTTGCGATTTCAACATAAACACGATGTTCGGTTCGTGTTTAATGGATATGTCGCTATTCTGTAAACAATGATTTGTATTTGTGCTTTCACTCACTATTTCATTGCAGACTGTGCCGTTGTTGTTGGACGCAATTAAATTGTGTTCAGCTGTTTTTACTTTTCCATGTGTATTGTCAGATACTGGAACATGGGAATCAACTTCTATTATTGCTTAGTGTGGATGAACAACTTCATTGGTTGAATCTGAATCATCCACCTCCATAGCAGTGGATTGATCTCCTACCATGTCATTCTTATCATCTGAACAGACGCTTAACGAATTATAAACAGAAATTTTCACTCGTTGGTTGTCATGCAATCGTCCATGACGATCGTATTGAATATGAATGGTAGTGTCAGGAGAAAATACATTATCGAAGTCATTCCTCGGTTCATAGGATACAATTGGATTATATCTATTTGGTTGATTATGTTCTAAGCGACCACAGTTACTTCCAATATCAACTGAATGTTTATTCTGGTACATCTCAAGAGATCTAGGAGAGGCTATATTATTATCAGGAAGGAAAAAAAACAAATATCAGAACATCACTAAGCGACTTTGATTAATAGAATAGTTTGGAAACAGTTTTGAAGTGAGTCCAAGTTGTTTCTGATTGAAATAAAAACAAATATATTTCATCCAAACCGAGAGAGATGTCATTGCATTAGTATTTCCCTGTTTTGTTCTCACATAAATCCAAATAAAAATAGTGGCTATGTCTCCTATACACTAAAGACTTCATTCTCCCAATTTTAATCGGAATTCCATATCCCCATCCTTATTGGGGACTTGTTGAAATATAACATCATTGCTTGTCATTTTGAGAGTGTATGTTAAATTTTACAGCAACAGGAGTTTAAATAAGTTAATAAATTCGTGAAACCCACCTACGTCTATGTGGGACGATTTTTCTGCATGCGCAAATGACAGTTACTCTATGTGATTAAATAACTGGATTTTGATAGGTCTGTATAAAAACACAAAAAATCACGTGTTAATTTTTAGCAGAGCAATGATCGAGATCCCGCCCTTTCACCCATTTTACTTGATGATTTTTCCCGCATGCGCTAATGTGATCGGTTTTTGATGATTTACTAGGTCTGTACTACCGCAAATACATGAATATATTTGAAATAGACCCCCTCGCGGATGTCAGTCTCAAGCTGGAAACTAATACCCCCAGCGTTTCAAATGATCTATAGCGTTTTGGTATAATTCATACTCACTCTATTATATAAAAAAAAAACACACACACACGATTGTAAAATAGCACAAATCTAATGGAATTCTATTTGGCTCACCTGAAACGATAATATTTAAAAGTCGGCTTTATTTTTCAACATTCTTATTTTTTATATTGAGAACAGTTCGCATGTGTAGAGTTCTCCAAATATCGGAGGGAAGTCTAGCATTAAAAAAACCCAACATATTAAGGCACATCTAAAGACCCTAAAATTTCAAGCGATAATATGTTTGATTGAGAATAAATATTACTTTACCTATTTGATAAGCGTTTAAAAACAATAATGCTACTGCTGAAAGTGAATGATTGGAAATTACCCTTGTCATTTTAACAAAATTATTTGTAAATATCCATTTGTTTTAACTTATATCAGCTGGTCATTAGACATATCTTTGATTAATAAATTATGTCCCACGCATATTACTGGAAAAGAAAAAGGAGCAAAAATATGTTTCTGTGGTATATTGTGAACATATTCACCATTGTCCAGGATATGAGTTAAATATATGTGATCCAGCAGATGATTGATTGAAATTTGAGATAATTGAATTACGCTGTAATTTGGACAGGAATGGTTTGTTTACATATAACAGTAGACGCCCTCAATTGAAAAACGTTCAACTCATTACAATTAACCGACTAACCGATCACAATTTTGTCAAAGTAGAGAATGCTGGAAAATTGCAGGCAATAAGAGTGAAATCGGGACAATGTAATAACATACCTCTTTAAGTCTATGTATTTTAAGGAATTTTGCGCCGCTATGATGAATGCAATGGGTGAATTCCCACACAGTTGAGAAGTGGATCTTTGTTCGTCATACTACTCTCTCTGCACACATGGCATTGTTTCTGTAAGTGAAAACAGGTCAAGACCACTAGGTTGTGCTTCTTGAAACCCATCTGTAGACAAAGCAGCCATTTCAGTTACTAAATATGCCCTCGAATCTAGATTTCAGTTTCTTTTTCGGAGTATTTGTTTGGATAGCTTGTTTTCTGCTTGGTTTCTTGTTTTTCTTCAATCTATTCAATCGTGTTACTGCTGACCCTTTCCTTGGAGCTTTTTTTCACTTTTTTCTTCGAAAACTTTTTCACTTTTTTGATTTGCTTCCTCCGACGTTTCCTGGTGGGACTGACAGTTTTATCTGCTCTTTTCCTCTTTATACCTTGCATATTTCTTTTCACTTCATCTTTAGCTTGATCAATGGATTGTTGTACAGGAGAAACTACATTTACTGTAACTTTTCCATCATGTCCACCTTTATGTGAGGGTAATAAATTGTTGTGGACTACCAGATAGGGTCCCTCCGTCGATCTGCTTTCCTCTTCGGTGTGCATAGTTAACATAAGGATTGTGTTCATCTTTACCCAAGTTTTGGTAATAATGAATTCACTTCTGGGTATTAGGTATATGCATTTTATCTATCTTTCAGAAAAATAGGAACGATTTTAAGTGAAGTGTGATGGGTGAATGTTGATCCAGAAATGAAGCCAAACCGACTTGATCGGTAGTTATGTTTACCTCTATTTCATCAATGTTATTGCTTTTCATAGCCACGTAGAATGGCGTCTCAGCAACTGTTATCCAATTACCAACAGAGGTGGATGGTAATCTGCGCAAAAGAGGTCGTGTTCACCTTCCACGATGTACTCCCCACATATGTCAGAATACAGGTAAATTGCATCAGTTCTTGATGTTGTACATACAATGTCAGCTTCTACTAACACAACTCCCCATATTCCTTTGAACAAAAGTGGTGCCCTTATATGGATTTTTAACTTGTAAGATTTATTTGTGGAAAATACTCCTGAGATTTGTCTCTGCTCATAGTTATATAAACACTCATGGTTACTGATTGGATGCCTTGGGTTCAGTGATATCTTTTTCTTCAATTCATTGACTATATTTATCTGGCCACCCTTCAAATTTTACTAACCACTGAATTTGACAATTGCGTTTTCTTTTCCTAATTTTTTTTTTCAATATGCCATACGGTATTTTCATCTTTATTTACTTTTTGTAATTCAGATTCATTGAAATTTCCTTTGATGGGTTCGTTCGTGAAGTCTTTTTATTCTATACATGGGAATATCCTATATGCGAAATCGTTTTCTGATTTTAAAAATGTCTCTTGTGAAAGTTTCATTATATGATCTGTCAAATATCATGTTAATACGGGAAATTCGAGCCAAATCACCTATTTTAAATAGATATTTTATTATCTTCTTGTTAAGTGGCTTGGGTTTCAAATACATGTAAGCTCATATATCTGCTTCTTTGTTTTTGTTGACATCTTTTAGAGCAATGTTGTTTAAACTTCTATGAGGTGTTACATTGTAATTCTTTATAATTTCTTGCAAAACTTCCATATATCTGTGAGATCTCAGTTTTGTGAAATGTCGATACCTTATATTTTCAACAGTTTTTATTACACGTTACGCCACATTAGCTTTCGTGACAGAATTTACGGTGGTGAAGTAGTAAATGTTTTCTTGTTTCAAAAACGGTTTCATTGTATTATTGTTGAACTCTTTACCACTATCAGATCATAATTTCTTACATTTCCTGTCTTTGGTTAGGATGATTTGTAATGTTTTGACTACATCTTTTGCTGTTTTGCTTTTCAGTGGTTCATTCCAGAGATATTTGGAAAATATGTCGATAACAAAGAGGAAATACCTGACACTATCATTTTCATTGGAGATATTGGACACATCCGCCAAATCAATATCAAACTGATCATCAATACCCGCAACAACAACGCGTGCTTTTCGAAAGGAATGTCTGAGACCTCATCTTAGACTATGAGCATCTTGATTGTGTAACCATTTACGAACTTTGTTTTTTCCTATATGTGCTATGCCTTTAAATTTCAAGACTCTATCAAGTTTATCCGGACCTACATATGTACCAGAATTAGATAAATCATAATATGTTCTCTCTGACACCTTTGTTGTGCTTGTGTTCATCGTAAAGAGAAAACGTAAAATGAACGGCAAATGGAATGTATGTGTTTTCATATTGTGTCAATAAACTTGTATATAATTAATCATCCTCTGCAAAGAATGCCAAAATATCACAACAAAATCATTTTCATGTACATTTATATCAGTTATATCATGATACTAGTACAAATCATTGATTGACATAAAAACAAACATCACAGTTCATCCAGTAAATGTAGAACTGGTTTTATCAGTAATGGTATCACATTATGAAACACTAGCATTGTTTGCTTTTTTCGATTTGTATTTATTCTCGGACTGGTTGAAAATCGAATTGTTGTCTTGTATTGTTTAAGTTTTTGTCTGTGCACATAATTAATAACAAGTCTCCTCTCAGGAATGTTTTTGGCTATATCAGACACTGCACAAATGTCATCTTGTGAAATGGATTCAATCATTTCTTTTCTCTGAAGTGGTTCGGCAAAGTACAAAGCTTTGATGAAATTAGTGTTTCGGAGAATACGTCTGTTCATGTTTAATGTTTTCAATCGTATAACATATTTCTTTAATTCTCATTGATTTTAAAATCAGTCCTCTAAGGATAGAAATTGTTCAGCTTTGCTTCGAACAGATTCAGACGTAGGCATATAAATATTCCACCGGTATTCCACTTGTTCCATTTCAAATTGTTTGAATTCCGTAAAAATATCCATAAGTACGATCTGCTCCCAAACTCTGAACACCATAAGTTCATATTTTATCTGGTTAAATGTCTCTTCAAAATAAGTATCAACATGTTTACTTATAGTCCCCATCAAACATGCATGCTATGTTTGACTTGGATGGTCTTCTTCACACCCGTAATAGTCATCCACAACGGGTAACAATTCTACTACAGTTTTAGCATATACAAATAGCAAAATATGTATTAGAAATCGTTCAAACTTTGGATCCTCCATAGTATTCATAGCGACTGCTTCTAACGAGTATATATCTGATAATGACGCAACCCCTTTAAGAACAATTAAAATCAGCAAACCTTTCAACACATTATATAGTTTTTCTCTAATGGCAGTGCAAGCCCTTTAACATAGATTTATTTCATGTGCTGTTTCTAACCAGTGGAAGCCCTTTAACAAGACAGCTGAAACTTGAACCTACCAATTTATTTGACGAGTATCGCTCAGTTTAAATTGTACATTGTAATCTCATTGATATGCATCTACAAATATTAAATAACATGGCGAAAGCCTGCTACACGCAATTGAAATTTCACATGATCATATGTTTACAATCATAATAAAGGTTATTAAAGCAATATTTAAACTTGTGATGACATACAATGTAATTTAATATATTCTTCACATCTAAAGTTTTCAAGATCAAATACATAGATGCAATTTTGATCTAGTAGTATTAGTGTTACATCTTCTTGACAGTAAGATATTCCAGTAAACAATTTTGTGGAATAATTATGGAAAATGTTGGGAAACACTCGTTCGCCTATTCTTACTCCGTTACTAATAATGTGCCTTATCAATTGTTACGATGTCCACATAAAAACGATGTTCGGTTCTTCCAGTTGTTTGTAGGCGGGCTCATCTGTTATTTACTTTATTTGTGTGTGTTTGCGTAGAGTGGTGTCTAGCACGTTTTGACCGTATGAGTGGTATATCGGTGTCTTGTAGAAGGTGGGAGCCGCTTTCCCTTCGTGAGCGTCTTGGTTCACCACCGGTATTTGCAGAGGTTCATGTTGCTAAACTTTTTAGCTTTCTGTGTTGTGTTATTTTGTTTTGTTTGTCTTCATCCTGTATTTTTTGTGTCCAATGTTACCAGTTTCTCTGGATTATTCGTTCTGGATTGCCATTTCGATTTTCGCTAATGTTTATTTCAACTGTGCACATTGATAGCATAGCTAACATCTGTAAGAACTAAATGCGCAGTAAAATTTGATACCTACGTTTATATTAGTATCACTGGGTCGATAGCCCTGTTGATGTACTATGCGTCTCCAAAGGTGTCATCCCCTAATAGTAAGTGTTCCAATGCATTATACTAAGAAGGGAGGTTCGGGTCTATAAACCTATTTCAACCCGCCACGTATTATCGAAGTGGCTGTAACAAGCCAGAAAAGTGAGCGATCATTTTACCTCTTTCTACTAATTTACTGTAGGATTTTGATGCTCTTTCTAGATCATAGTATTGTTTTCATTTTATTACATTATTTTATAAACATAAACATCACAGATTCTTATCACAAAGGATTGTTAATTCATTTGATCTTGAAATATTTTTATTGAAAGATGGAAATGTCTGAGATCTCTTCTTAGACTATGAGCATCTTGATTGTGTAACCATTTACGAACTTTGATTTTTTCCTATATGTGATATGCCTTTAGATTTCAAAACTCTATCAAGTTTATCTGGACCTACATATGCACCAGAATTAAATAAATCATAATATGTTCTCTCTGACACCTTTGTTGTGCTTGTGTTCATCGCAAAGAGAAAACGTAAAATGAACGGCAAATGAAATGTATGTGTTTTCATATTGTGTCAATAAACTTGTATATAATTAATCATCTTCTGCAAAGAATGCACAAATTTCACAACAAAATCATTTTCATGTACATTTATATCAGTTATATCATGATACTAGTACAAATCATTGATTGACATAAAAACAAACATCACAGTTCATCCAGTAAATGTAGAACTGGTTTTATCAGTAATGGTATCACATTATGAAACACTAGCATAGTTTGCTTTTTTCGATTTGTATTTATTCTCGGACTGGTTGAAAATCGAATTGTTGTCTTGTATTGTTTAAGTTTTTGTCTGTGCACATAATTAATAACACGTCTCCTCTCAGGAATGTTTTTGGCTATATCAGACACTGCACAAATGTCATCTTGTGAAATGGATTCAATCATTTCTTTTCTCTGAAGTGGTTCGGCAAAGTACAAAGCTTTGATGAAATTAGTGTTTCGGATAATACGTCTGTTCATGTTTAATGTTTTCAATCGTATAACATATTTCTTTAATTCTCATTGATTTTAAAATCAGTCCTCTACGGATAGAAATTGTTCAGCTTTGCTTCGAACAGATTCAGACGTAGGCATATAAATATTCCACCGGTATTCCACTTGTTTCATTTCAAATTGTTTGAATTCCGTAAAAATATCCATAAGTACGATCTGCTCCCAAACTCTGAACACCATAAGTTCATATTTTATCTGGTTAAATGTCTCTTCAAAATAAGTATCAACATGTTTACTTATAGTCCCCATCAAACATGCATGCTATGTTTGACATGGATGGTCTTCTTCACACCCGTAATAGTCATCCACAACGGGTAACAATTCTACTACAGTTTTAGCATATACAAATAGCAAAATATGTATTAGAAAAGGTTATTAAAGCAATATTTAAACTTGTGATGACATACAATGTAATTTAATATATTCTTCACATCTAAAGTTTTCAAGATCCAATACATAGATGCAATTTTGATCTAGTAGTATTAGTGTTACATCTTCTTGACAGTAAGATATTCCTGTAAGAAGAAATCATTTCCACTGCAACTGTGTAATATCGTCAGTTCAACCTAATAGGATATATTACAGCTCTGACGTGGTAAACTGGGTATTTAAACCAAATGCGAATTATTTTTGCTTATTCATTTCTACGTGGCGTAGTATTAAAACTGTCAAGTGTAAGTTCTTTACATAATTGTTTGATGGGAAATAATTGTTTGATGAAAAGCATATACTTTTTTTTTTATTTGATTTAATTCTGAAATATATTTACAGCAATTTTTATATCAGTTTATTATTACTATATGACTTTAAGGCCAAGATACAAGAACTGGATTTGATTGCAAGCATATACTGCTTTATTTTAACTTGAATTAAATTAAACTTCTGACATATATGTTAAGAAATTCTGCTATGCAAAAAACAATATGCAATAACAATAGGGGTGCCACTAGTGGTGCAGGAACTGCTCACCCTTCCGGAGCACCCGATTCCCCCGGGTTTTAGTGGAGTTCGTGTAACTCGATCTTTAGTTGTATGTGTATGTTTTGTAGATCGTTGTCCTTTTGTACTTTTTCTTTTGGCCATTGTATTGTCTGTTCTTCTTTGATTTATGGATTCTGATTACCCCTTTGGTATCTTCAAAGTCTTCTTAGATATCTGCGTGTTTATCAATATCACTGGATCAATACCTACGCTGATGGACTATTTACCTTCACGAGGGTAGGTTCTCCCAGTACTCAGTCTCGACACTGACATGATTTATTAGATATATTTGTTAGTACAATCTACAGTTCCTAAATAATGTAATTATTACTAAAAAGGTGGCTGTGGTTCTTAGAAAACCTGGTACCTAAATTGTTGTCGGTGTTAATGGTGCCTGAATTGCAACAAGTGGTGCATATTAAGTAATTTTATATTATGATATGACAATATGAAATATTTTTACAAATATATATATTACTTTAGTTAATTTAAGATATGGCTGAAAACAATTGTCCAGATGAAATGGAGACGAAAGAGGTGCTTGACATCTATGAATACAATACAAAGAATGACAACAATGAAAATGGGATCCGTAAGTTAAATTTGAAGTAATGTCACTACAAAAGTCTCAAATTATATGTATTTTACATTTATATGAAAAGGGCCCGGGTGGCTCAATGGGTTAGGAAGTTGGATTACGTAACAACTCATACAAGCCTATCACCAATACGGCGTGTGTTCGCGCCCGTCTTTCAAAATTACAAAAAGAGTACATTCGACTCGCACCAGCAAGTGATACAATTGACCAGTTGCCTGTCCATGGTCGGTGGTTCTCTCCGGATACTCCGGCTTCTTCCACCATTAAACTGGTCGCCATGATATAGCTGGAATATTGCTGAAAGTGGCGTTAAACACCAACATTCAAATTCAAATTCATTTATATGAAATGTCAAACTTTGAGTATATATTACGTTACGTGTTTGATGATCTCGTACTTTTATTAGTCCATATATTGGCGAATGAGGCGATTCTTTAATCAATATTGATTTAATGATTTAGTACTCAGAATACGGTGACGTTGAAAAGGTCTGAATATAAACTGCAAGTTCGAGTGTAGCGGTTGAGGTGTTAAAATTAAACTCCATATGCAAAGCAGTTGGTATAAATTATATTTTGCGGAAAATGTGTAATGGTAAATCTGCAGTCATCTCTTTTGTCATTAAGCCATGGAGAATGTTGACCATTGGTGTCAAATGTTAAAATAGTAAACACAATGTCGGGTATCACAACTATATTGTGTTTCAAGTTATTGGTGACACCAAAGTTTGCCAGTGGCTGGCGACGGCTTGGTGGTTTTCTCCGGGTACTCCGGTTTCCCGCGTCTATAAAGCTGACCGCCACGATGCAATGGAAATATTGTTGAAAGTGGCGTTAAACACCACAAACCTAACCCTATTATTGACAACCTAGTATCGATGATCTCATTGGTTGCATGTGCGAATGTACCTCCGTTTTTGAATTTCCAAAGGGGATATCAGAAGCTAGTTTTATTTATTATCAATTCTAATTCATGCTAATTCCATTAGAGATTTATGTTTATGGTGCTTATCACCACTTTCAACTATAATTAAGATATATTCCGGTATTTCGTAAGACATATACCATATTGGTTATCACTTGTACAAATCATTTTGAATGAAACAGTTTTGTAGCTTGTTCATATCAGTCGGTTATTCAAATTAATTGCTGACTTCACTAAGAGGAGGTGTATTGTAGGAATTAAACCAGTCGTCTCAGTCGGACAGAAGGCAACCCCATCAATACGTAGAGAGAATGAACCAAATTTTGACACTGTATCTACATATCCTATAACAGTAAATAGTGCAGCTGCATCTTCTACAGTAGGTGCCAGTACATATACAACAGAAAACAATCATTCTCCATCAACAGGAAGCCATAAATTGTTGGTTGTCAGATCACTACAAGAACAACATGATTACAATCAACAAGGTAGTAGTAGTTTTCTGTGTCATACTTTCTCACCAAATATACAATACATTGAATTAAACTTATCTGGTCACAAGTGTCTATGCGTCTCATATATCCTCAAAATATTAAACTCCAACTGATTTTGAATTTTTTTTATTGTAAATTTGAACATAGATGTTACATAATCAAAGTGCAATTTTAAAATAAGCAGAGCTGCATTATTTTCACGAAGATGGAAATCATTGGTCCATAAAATTAGCTTGACCCTGCCACTTTAGATTAGAATGTCTGCAAAAAGCCTGTAAAGTGAGCGGTCATGTATCTGTGTATTATGGGTGTCGATTTGTCGATTAAATTATGGGCCTGTTCCAGAGATTATTTATTTTCTTTTTATTATCCCCTCGCCAACGAAGTTGCGAAGGGATATAGTAACGATACCGTCCTTCCGTAACATCCTTGTGAACCTCTAGAATCAACATCCTTCAATGAATTTTGACCAAACTTAGTATATACTTAGTCCTTACGAAAATATCGAACCCTATTGATTTTAGAGGTCATAGGTCAAAGGTCAAGGTCACCTGGTCAAATTTGTAGGCAAGAGGATACGCCACATCTTGCGTTGCCCATGTTAGCATTACATTATTACTAGATACAGTTCGTGTCATATTTGGAGTTGATTAATGTTTTAAACCCTTTTTCTTCCAGTGATAAACAAACTGAAGAAGGAAAATACAGAACTGAAGCAGAAAAAGATGTGCGTTATTTGTAGAATTAAAGACTTTGAATATGTCATTCAACCCTGTGGCCACTTGACATGTGACGTGTGTTCCGAACTTGACATTTGCATATGTAATGCACACGTTACTAGTAAACATGTGTGCATTTTATCACGATAAGTTACTTCTTGACACTA
>MJUT01059121.1:0-28623 GCA_002080005.1 Gigantidas platifrons
TGATTTGGTGGAAGTGTCCCCATTAATAGGCCATACAATATCGAAGGACGATAAAGTTCTTAGCCACTTTTGGCATAGAAAAAGGTATTGCCAAGGTCTTTAACTGACTTAAGTGCCTAGGTGGGATAATGCACCTCAAGCCCACAACAGGGTGTTAAAGACCAACTTTGATATTTTGATTGGGGGGGCCCCCATTAATAGGCCATACAAATATCGAAGGAAGGCAAAATTCTTAGCCACTTTTGGCATAGACAAAGGTATTGCGAAGGTCTTTAAATGACTTAAGTGCCTAGGTGGGATAATGCACCTCTAGCCCACAGCAGGGTGTTAAAGACCAACATTGATATTTTGATTGGGGGTGCCCCCATTAATAGGCCATTAAAATATCGAAGGACGGCAAAGTTCTTATCCACTTTTGGCATAGACAAAGGTATTGCGACGGTCTTTAACTGACTTAAGTGTCTAGGTGGGATAATGCACCTCAAGCCCACAGCAGGGTGTTAAAGACCAACATTGATATTTGGATTTTGGGGGGTGGGGTGCCCCCATTAATAGGCCATAAAAATATAGAAGGACGGCAAAGTTATTAGCCACTTTTGGCATAGACAAAGGTATTGCGAAGGTCTTTAACTGACTGTATTGCCTAGGTGGGATAATGCACCTCAAGCCCACAGCAGGGTGTTAAAGAACAACTTTGATATTTGGATTTGGGGGGTGCCCCCATTAATAGGGCATAAAAATATAGAAGGACGGCAAAGTTCTTACTCACTTTTGGCTTAGACAAAGGTATTGCCAAGATCTTTAACTGAATTAAGTGCCTAGGTGGCATAATGCACCTCAAGCCCACAGCAGGGTGTTAAATGACTTGATGGTGTAGTCGTGCATCGAAATACCATGCTCTGGGACATTCCGTGGTCTACAAATAGCAAGGTCATTCCCAGAATTTCCGTATTTATAGGTCATGCATTAAAACTTTAATAAAGGATTCCAATTCAAATAAATGTAGCCAAAACTGGGCTCGATATATAATCCTTATATATTTAACTTTGTGTATCAATTTTAATTATTCTCTTCCATTCAACATTATTCACACTACAACAAAGTGAAAGGTACTTTTTTCTTTAAAAGGGACTGCTATATGTTCTCAGCTCTGGTGAATTAAATTAGTGGTTTAGCACAAATAAATACTCAATTTAAGCATAAATAGATAAAAACTATTAAATAAATGCGACACGCATATGCAGGAATTATATTTTGTTTATTTTCAAAAAAACGTATTGCTATATATTTCTATTGTTCTATATTCACATTTTTTTTTATTTATGAGACGTGGGAACAGAGAATCTTAGGACTTTATTTTGTTTTACAAAGCGATGGCAAATCGAAATTATATACCGGTTTTCATGACAGTAAATTATTTGTTTACGCTATGTTTATTTAAAGTTGGCGTGCTGTTTTATAATCCCGTCATCCCAAGATATACGAGTGTCTTTGTTAATATGCTTAGTAAAGAGAAGAAATATTTTATGTTCGAGTGAACATGAGAAATATCACATACAATGTATTGTCTTTTTGTTCACATGAGTGTCTACTTCGTATTGTAGAAGTGTGTGGGAGGGGGCGGGGGTGGGAGTATTCAGAAATATTCCCTGTATGCCCAGATGTCGATTCAATGTGTTGATTGTGCATTTACAGAAATATATTTCTTATTGGTCGCTAGAAATATTCTAAGTACATTTCGCTTTTATTTATTTGTTTGGTTTTGAGACATATCGCCTTATTGTTCGCTAGCTTAGTGTTCGCTAGAAATTGTTCGCTAGCTTGAGCTTAGTTAATTTGTGTCTAATCGATTTTGCGGATTTTGTATTAATACAAATAATATGAAAACCAAAAATCTACCACATTGTGGAAACACTTGGAAACAGATACGAGAATTTAAGCCCATAACATACACAGACACGACCTCTCTATATCAATTGCTTGGTACATGCACGTATATAAAACTGGCTAACCAGCTCGTTGTCCTTTTTCCTGTGGCCATTGCATTGGCTGTGCTTGGTTTTGTGGCTTTTGATGACCTAATTGGTATCATCAAGCTTTTCTTCTGTTGGGTTGACATCATAGGTCAACTGCATTTTCACATTGTAACATCAATGAGTAATGAGTTAATTTATTTTCGTCTTCATTAAAATATTTTAAACATATTGAAGTACAGAGTTAAGAGTGGTTTTCTATACTCTTTGTTTGTCTTGTTATTTCTTCTACATTGTTGTATCTTTATACTTGTACTGTTGTTATGTTGTGTATCCAGATCATCACTTTACTGTAATATTCATTCAGATTTGAGTACTCTGTGTCTGTCTTGTTATTACTTCTACATTGTTTTATCTTTACCCTTGTACTGTCGCTATGTTGTGTATCTAGATCATCACTTTACTGTATTATACCTTCAGACTTGTGTACTCTATGTTTGTCTTGTTATTACTTCTATATTGTATTATCTTTATACTTGTATTGTTGTTATGTTGTGCATCCATATCATCAATTTACTGTAATATGCCTTCAGACTTGTGTACTCTGTGTCTGTATTGTTATTACTTCTACATTCCTTTATCTGTATACTTGTACTGTCGCTATGTTGTGTATCTAGATCATCACTTTACTGTAATATACCTTCAGACTTGTGTACTCTATGTTTGTCATGTTATTTCTTCAACATTGTTTTCTCTTTATACTTGTACTGTTGCTATGTTGTGTATACAGATGATCACTTTACTGTAATATCCCTTCAGACTTGTGTACTCTATGTTTGTCTTGTTATTACTTCTGCATTGTTTTATCTTTATACTTGTACTGTTGTTATGTTATGTACCCAGATCATCACTTTACTGTAAGATCCCTTCAGATTTGTGTGCTCTGTGCTTGTCATTTTATTTCTTCAACATCGTTTTATCTTTATACTTGTACTGTTGCTATGTTGTGTATCTAGATCATCACTTTACTGTAATGTACTCTGTGTTTGTCATGTTATTTCTTCAACAGCGTTTTATCTTTATACTTGTACTGTTGATATGTTATGTATCCAGGTCATCACTTTACCGTAATATCCCTTCAGAGTTTGAGAGGCCATCATGGCCCAGATCATATGGTAGTTGGATTTACAACTACCTATGCAAATCAGTGCCTATCATCACTGATTTTGTGAATTCGAATCTCGATCAGGGAGAGGTGTACATTATGTGATAAATTTGTCTGTGACTTGCGTCAGGTTGTTGGTTTTTTCCGGGTACTCCGGTTTCTTCCACCAATAAAACTGACCGCCACGAAATAACTGAAATATTGTTGAGAGTGGTGTTAAACACCATCAAGCAAACCTTCAGACCTTGGGTAGCAAAATTAATGCCAAAAGTTCAATGTCAAAATATTCAAATATTTAACTTCATATTAGGTAGGGTTACGTAACAGTGCGGTGTTATAAAATCTACAAATTTCACACTGTCTGTTTTCTGCTTCACAGAGTATAACTCAAGTATAACTCTACTATAGCCCAAAATAATTTCATTTCATTTCAAACACTTTATTGAATAAATCAAAAGGATTGGATAACAGGCTAAGCCTATATAAATCCTCTCCTATAACAAGATGAACAAATAAACAATTAAAGACAAATAATACTATTTACTACACCATTTCTGCATTCAATAATTAATATGACCAAGTCAATGAACCATGTTAACAAATTTCAAAATAAATGTTTGGACAAAGAGAAAAAAAAATGAAAACTGAAATGCAGTAAGGGCAACTAATGTTTATGTTAACTAATTTTACAATATTTTACAGCCAATCTAATCAATAAAGTCATCTTTATAAAATTTCAGAATATCTTCAATAGAATAGTAAAAGATTATTTGTTATGTAATTAGAAAAAAAAATAACAGAAAATTAAAAGTGTCAAAAGATTTAGGTTATATACATATTAGATTAACATAATAAAAAGAAAAAAAAATACAAAAATGTAATAATAAAAAAAAAGATAGAGAATTATTTACTCTGAACAGATCAAAACAGGAAAAGGGAACGCTATATGAGAAAAAAAGTAAACAAAAGCAAACTAAATACAATATATAAACAAACATAACACATACACAAAAACACAATAGGAGCAGATGATAAAATTATTTAAATAGTAATTTCTGAGAACAGTATATCATTTACACACCTAGTCATTTGACCGATGCAATTATGATGCAAATAAAAATAAATATTTAATAAGTAAACCTCCCTGTATTTTCAATATATCTGTATACTGTTTGTAGAATATATAAATTTTCATCTAAAGATAAGTTTTCAGAGCCCTGTAAAAGTATTTCAAGATTAAGTATATCTCTATATCTTCTCAGATCTTGGAACATAATGATTCTATGTCTCATATACAGAGGACAAACATAGAAATAATGAAAATAATCCTCCACTGCATCCCCACAAGGGGCATTGTGAGCTGTCAGACAAGTGAGGCCGAAAAAAGTGATCATTAAGATTACTAACATTATTGCGCAGTTGGCAAATAATGATATTCATCTTGCGGGGTCCTGATGAGAAATAACTTGGTGGCTGGGTAATTTCATCATTTAATTTTTTTTAAACAAGGAAATAGAAGGGATATTTCTAATATCTTCATCAAGACTATTCCACATATTCATTACAGACGGGAAAAAGCTTTTACTATATGACTGAGTATGTATCCGTGGCGCATTATAAATTCTATGATTCCTGAGCATGTAATTAGCTTCAGGATTTAAATGAGAACTAAAGATTTCTGAAAAATAGTTAGGAAGATACCCATGTAGAGCCTTAAACATAAGCATAAGTTTTTGTTTTTGACGTCTATTTTCTAAAGAGTCTCACCCCAATTCACTGTACAATTTTGATCTTGATGTACCTTTCCTCATGCCGGTCACTATTCTGGCAGCCTCATATTGAACTGTTTCAATTAAGTCAGACTCCTGTTTAGTACATTTATCCCATACTACATTCCCATATTCCAAAATAGGTCTGATAAATCCAAAATATAGCTTTTCTAGAGATTTCCTATCAATGTTATATTTAAGCATTCTAAGTATATTTAGACGAGAAAAAGCTTTACAATAAATTTCATTAATATGATTTTTCCATGTACCAGTATGGTTGAAAATTAGACCAAGATGTTTGTGTTCACAAGTATTTTCTAGTTCAATATTGTTCATATTTAATACTAGTATATCAATATCATGCTTGCGAGTAAACAATATGGATTTTGTTTTAGTAGCATTAAAAGTAACTCCCCAATTTTGTGCCCATGTATGCCAGCTATCTAAATCAGAATTCAGTGACTCTGCCGCTATTTGCCGGTCATCAACAATACAGTAGAGAGATGTATAATCTGCAAAGAGTTTCATTTTATTAGAGACCATATCCACAATATCATTGATAAACAACAAAAACAGATAAGGGCCCAGAATAGAGCCTTGAGGTACACCAGCATTAATAGATTTCCAACTTGAATTGCATCCCTCCATACAGACCCGCTGTTTACGGTCTGTTAAATAATTACTAAACCAATTTAATAAATTGCCCTTAATACCATATTTTCTTAATTTATAAAGAAGACCACGGTGCCATACTCGGTCAAATGTCTTTGAGACGTCACAGAAAACAAATCTTACATCTTTTCCAATATCTAAGTTTTTCATTACAATATCATATATTATCAGTAATTGATTAACAGTGGAGTCTCTATGTTTAAATCCAGACTGATCATGTGACAATATATCATACTGTAATAGGTAGTTGTGAAGGTGCTTAAATATTATTTTTTCAAGCATTTTGCTAAAGCAATTAGTGACAGATATGGGTCTGTAGTTAGTGACACTATCGAGTCCACCTTTACCCTTATAGATTGCAGACACATTTGCCATCTTCCAGTCTATAGGTACAAGGCCGTAATATAAACTTTTATTAAATAATATAAGAAGCGGTTTGACTATAGAGTGGAAGATTGCTTTCAGAAATTTAGGAGGAAGATTATCGGGTCCTCCTTGTTTATTAACATTTAAGATTTGGGACTGATCTAAAATTTCCTGCTCGGATACCACAATATCAGACAACTCACAAGGAGCAAGAGGTGGAATACTTGGAATTTCGGGTTCAACATCTAGAGAAGACACAGTAGGAAAATAATCATTGATTGCATTAGCTTTATCAATTGGATGGTAATAAATTTCACCATTAACTTTCAAGGGGCTGCTGGTAGTATTGTTATTCTTAAATTTAGTTACAGATTTGGCTATTCTCCACCAGTTTCCTGGAGGTACATTTTTATCTACAAGAGAATTTTGTAAATTAACAATATAGTCTTTTTTTGCTTCTCTGATCATATCAATTATTTCATTTCGAATTTTTCGAAAATTTTCCCAGTCACTCGCAAGATTCATAGATTTAGCTTTTTTGTGTATACAATTTCTCTTCCTAATTTTACACTTAATTACGTTATTAATCCACGGTTTGTCCCTAAATCTAACTCGTATGGTCTTCTTAGGAATGTTTTGATCCATATCAAGAGTTATCTCCCCATTTATATTTTCATTGATAAAATTAACATCATTAGAACTAGATAATCTCCCATCCCAATCAATGTCTTGCAAGTGATTTTTTATTGCATCATAAGCATGGTCAAAATCCCAAACGGTCTTGACATATGTCTTTTGTCTCGGTGTAGTAAAATTAAGTTCAACTACAGAAGGACAGTGGTCACTACAAAAATTAGGTAATACAAAACTATCCCTGACAATATCAAGAATATTTACTAGTATTGGATCAATAACGGTTGATGAGATAGGGGTTATCCTTGTTAACATTTTGCATACTGAGTGTTTCACACAGCCTGGAGAACCTGTGATTTAATCCAATCGACATGAGATCAACAGTAATATCACCAAGAACAATTAAATTATTAAAACCAGTATCTACTGCATTGTGAAAAAGGTTTTCAATATGATCCCAGGAAATGATTCTAGCATTAGGGGGTCTATAAAAACAAATTAATAAAAATGTTCTGTTGTGTGCAGAAACCTCTATACATAATGATTCAATATCTGGATGTTCTAAGTCCAAGCGGCGTTTAGCGTATGAATTATTTCTGACATAAATTAATAGACCACCACCTCTATCAACTAATCTGTCCTTTCGAAACAGCTCAGGACTGAAAAATTTATCAATACTAATATCACAATTTTTTACAGAATTATCTAATTTTGACTCTGTAACACAAATTATGTCATACTCACTAAGCTCGGCACCAATTAGGTCTGTTTTATGACGTAATGGGTTAATATTGATATTGACAATAGAAATGTTACGATGTGCATGTCGAGTTGAATCGGGACCAGGGTTTGGATGTATATCGTTACACTGTTCTAGTAGTAGTAAAATAGTAAACATAATGAAGACAATATAAGAATAAATGTTATACGCAATTATCTGTTTGGAACAATAACTTAAGATAAAGAAGTGTTTATCCATAATCTACATGAAACATAATATAGAAGGAAAAGCAAGATCCCAAACAGAATTGGTATAAATCTGCATGAAAGTAAAATGGTATTAAAATACTAAAAATTACAGCATAGATCATCTGCTCCAGTGAAAAGGCATGTGTACGAGATGTAAAAAAACAAAACCAACAAAAATAAAGTAAACATAACTTATATACATGCACATAAAATATTTTATCATGATAAGTAGTAGGGTGAAATACCATGATAGCAGAAGGTAGATCAAATTCATTCAGATGTCATAGTATCATACGGATATGTCTTGCTTAAATTCTGAAGTTAATTATATTAAACAAGTAGGTAAGTATATACACCAATTTCAGAGTTGAACAAAATGTACTTATAAAATTTAGCATAGTCATACTGATGTTGTATGTATGTTATTGCCATACGGAAATTATTCATATCTGTTCCGTCAGTGTTTGATTTATAATGTATGTATGTATGTTTCCGGTTGAAAAATAAAACATGTGGTTGAAAAGTTAAAAGATGTTGTTCTAAAGCCAAATACGACCTCAAACAGTTCCCCAAGCACAATAATATGACACTGATAAACACTTAGAACTAAGCACCTTAACTTATCAAGTAATGCATAGGCATAGAAATAAAATATTGATACTGACAGTAACTAAGTACCAGCTACATTTGAGGGGGTGTGGGAGAGAATTAACAAAGTGAGATGGGAAATAATATAATAAATATTTTCCAGTGGACGATGTACTCAGTTCAAACATCTATTTAAGATTAATACCATGGGACGATAAGAAAATATATATACTACAATTCAGTGCTAAAATTTTTAACATGATTAATAACACAAATCCAGAATTAAAAATGTAACTTTTTACAGTTACTTAGAAAATATAGGTAGAATATTCTTTCACAGGCCCTAGCCTAAAGAGAGATATCACATATTTAATTTCTTAGCCGGAACAGCTGAGTTTCGGTAATTTGGGTTATCAGTGAACCACGACCTAATATGTATACTATCTGTCATGCAAATAACAGCAGTTACGAATCGCTGATAGTAAAGACTGTGACGGTATATGTGCAAGTGGCTAGTTAACCCAAAGGAAATTCGATAAATACAATAAATATATTTACTGGGCATGTACAACTGAACTTGAAAGAGATTCGATAAATACTATATATATATTATATTTACTGGGTATGCATGTACACCTGAACTTGACGGAATGTGGAATGTAATGTTTACATCGTGCAAATTTGTGCGTGGTCGATTCTTACAATAAAGTGATGGTAAGATATTAGAAGTGAAAAAACACCCAACTGATTCAGACAAACTGAACCGGTATCGGACTAAGGAATGCAGATTTACGGTACTGGACACACTCTTTTCTTTACAAAGAGGAATAACTCAAATGAAAATTGTTACAAAGTCTCAAGGCAGGGAAAAAAATAAGACAAATTCCTTATATAAGTTAAATACATAAACATCTGAGATAGAACATTACTGGTAGATATAATACAGTCATAAACAATAATTCATAAGTCAATAGACAACAAGTTTATTTAATTTATTAAACCCAAAATAATACATTTAATGAAAACTCAAAATAACTAAAAAAAACGACAAAATAATAAAACTTTGAAACATTATATTTTCAAATGGTCTACAAACATATGTCACATCCCAACTGATGGTATGTCGCAACAACAGACAGTAACTATGCAAAATGACATGATATGTCACAACAGGCACTATGTCAGATACTATAACTCAACAACATACAATCCATCATATCATGGTATGTTGCAACAACAGAAACCTGCTATGTCACAGCATATGATGTCACATGCCATGACACAGCATGCACTATGACACGTGTTATGGCACAACAGCATACAATGTCATAGCATAATATTTTGGAACAAGATGCAGTATGTCGTAGCATGCTATGCTTCGGAAATAAAATGGCATGGCATATAATGTTCAGATATCATTTATCTTAGTCTTAGGGAGTGGGTATTTATTTATTTACACATGAATGGTTTGATATACAAGTTTTAGTGGTACATGTTGTTCTAAGAAGTAGGTATTCATTTATTTACACATGAATGGTTTGATACACAAGTTTTAGTGGTACATGCTGTTTTAAGAAGTGGGTATTTATTTATTTACACATGAATGGTTTGCTATACAAGTTTTAGTGGTACATGTTGCTTTAATGAGTGGGTATTTATTTATTACACAGGAATGGTTTGATATACAAGTTTTAGCGGTACATGTTGTTTTAAGAAGCGGGTATTTATTTATTTACACATGAATGGTTTGATATACAAGTTTTAGTGGTACATGTTGTTTTAAGAAGTGGGTATTTATTTATTTACACAGGAATGGTTTGATATACAAGTTTTAGTGGTACATGTTGTTTTAAGAAGTGGGTATTTATTTATTTACACAGGAATGGTTTGATATACAAGTTTTAGTGGTACATGTTGTTTTAAAGAGTGGGTATTTATTTATTTACACAGGAATGGTTTGATATAGAAGTTTTAGTGGTACATGTTGTTTTAAGGAGTGAGTATTTATTTATTTACACAGGAATGGTTTGATATAGAAGTTTTAGTGGTACATGTTGTTTTAAGAAGTGGGTATTTATTTATTTACACAGGAATGGTTTGATTTACAAGTTTTAGTGGTACATGGTGTTTTAAGAAGTGGGTATTTATTTATTTACACATGAATGGTTTGATATACAACAAGTATTAGTGGTACATGTTGTTTTAAGAAGTGGGTATTTATTTATTTACACATGAATGGTTTGAAGTTTTAGTGGTACATGTTGTTAAATATTGTAATTATATACTTAAGCATGTTGTTAACCAGCAGTATTGTTTGTACTTGTATATAATTTAACAGAATTAGGGATATTTGTCTATTAGAAAAGCGAATCCTCTCGGATCACTGGCTTGCATTGCTTTCATCAAAATACGAATTGTTGGCTTAACTTCACAATGTTTTTTCCACTTTTTCAAAACATCAAATGTTTGACTAAATATGTCCTTTGAATACTTGAAAAGAGTCTGTTCAATTTCCACCATACTTAATCCTAGTTCAACTCCAATCTGCACAGCACAGTTCCCAACTTGTTTTGATAATTCTTTCAATACATCATCGTCAGGGATCCGTTGTAGTGCAATGTTATCAATATCTATAATAAACAAATTGGTTTCATAAGATGTCTAGTCTCTAAGTATTTTTTAATATTTTTTTCATAATTGACTGTTTGTTATTTAGCATCATACACACTTAATTTCAACTATATTGACTGATTGTTAGACATATGTATGGATAATTTGATTGAAGCATTCCAAAAGATTAGTGAGTAGCCAAGCACGTCTTAGTGAGGAATATAGGTCTCCTGTTAGGGTTTGTCAGGTAATAATACAGAAGGCTTGGGGGTTGTCAGGTGATAATACAGAAGTCTTTTGGCTATGATAGGACATGTGAACCCCCATGTCATTAATGTCATAAGGCATGTGAACCCATTAGGACAACATGACGGATGTCATTAATGTCATAAGACATGTGAACCCTATTGGCATTAGGGAAACATAACGGTAATCATTAATGTCATATTACATGTGAAGTCTTAGAGAATTAAGACAACATGACAAATGTAATTAATGTCATACTACATGATCACCCCTTAGCAATTAAAACAACATTACTGATGTTATTAACAACACAGGATATACTAACACTGAAGGAATTAGAACAGTATGTCGGATGTCATTAATGACATAGGATACACTGACACTGAAGGAATTAGGACAATATGTCGGATGGCATTAATGACATAGGATATACTAACACTGAAGGAATTAGGACAGTATGTCGGATGACATTAATAATGACATAGGATATACTAACACTGAAGGAACTAGGACAGCATGACGGATGTCATTAATGACATATGATACACTAACAATGAAGGAATTAGGACAGTATGTAGGATGTCATTAATGACATAGGATACACTGACACTGAAGGAATTAGGACAGTATGTCGGATGTCATTAATGACATAGGATACACTATCGCTGAAGGAACTAGGACAGCATGAAGGGTGTCATTAATGACAGGATATACTAACACTGAAGGAACTAGAACAGCATGACGGGTGTCATTAATGACATAGTATACACTAACACTGAAGGAACTAGGACAGCATGACGGGTGTCATTAATGACATTGTATACACTAACACTGAAGGAACTAGGATAGCATGACGGGTGTCATTAATGACATAGGATACGCTAGCACTGAAGGAATTAGGACAGCATGACGGGTGTCATTGATGACATAGGATACACTAACACTGAAGGAACTAGGCCAACATGGCGGTTGTCATTAATGACATAGGATATGCTAACACTGAAGGAACTAGGATAGCATGACGGGTGTCATTAATGACATAGGATACATTAACACTGTAGGAATTAGGAAAGTATGTTGGGTGTCATTAATGACATGATATACTAACACTGAAGGAATTGGGACAGTATGTCGGTTGTCATTAATGACATGATATATTAACACTGAAGGAATTATGACAGCATGACGGGTGTCATTAATGACATATGCCATGATAACGCTTTAATAATTAGGGCAACATGACCTAAAGAGGCATTACTAAGGATATGAGGTTACATTCAAATATTTCATATTCTATACAGCATCTATAACTATTGTATCTATAAAACTTACCATACCTAGTCCAACTATTTTGCTATTTTATATTAAAGATTTTACATACCGAAAACCTCAACGTCCTCCTTGAATACCTGTAATACACATATAAGTCGTAAAGCAAAGTAATTATATATTGTATAGAATACATCGAAAAGGTAATGTGACAGATTAAACAACAACATATTGATAATAAGCTAATAATATAATTCAATGTGCACAAAACACGTCATTCTTGTCAGAAAGCAAGAACATTTGAGCCACATTTCCCAACAAATATATCATGGTGATCAGTACTTATGCCCAAAAAAGCCAGCTGAGTTACAGACAAAAATCGTGTACTATTGATAACTCTCTGCTTACCCTTCCGGAGCACCTGATTTCATTCCTGGTTTTAGTGGGGTTCGTGTTGCTCAATCGTTAGTTTTCTCTGTAGTGTTTTGTACATCATCGTTTGTTACAGCTTCTGGCTACCCCTTTAGTATCTTCCTACATGTCTGACAGAGAACCAGTTATCTATGACTTTAATTAACTTAAAACAGGTCATCTATAACATATGACTTTCCTTAAATACCCACTCACCCATGACGAGAGCTATTGATTACCTAACAGAAAACCAGTCATCTTTTACTATGACTTGATATATTGTCTACATTAAGGAACCATTCACCTATGGCATTACTTATTACCTACCTGAAAAATCAGATATGATATTAATTAATACCTACCTGACACAGAACCAGTCAGATATGACATTAGTTAATAACTACCTGACATAGAACCAGTCAGATATGACATTGCTTATTACCTACCTAACATAGAACCAGTCAAATATGACATTAGTTATTACTTACCTGACACAGAACCAGTCAGATATGACATTAGTTATTACCTACCTGACAAAGAACCAGTCAGATATAACATTAGTTATTACCTACCTGACATAGAACATGCTGGTTATAATCAACTTTAGTTAAAGCATCAGATAAATCCTTAAATGATGTTTTCTTCATCTTTTTTTTCTTTTCCTGTCTCCATTCACAAAGGGCAATAAAGTCTACAACTTTTAGGTCATATGCTCGATACCGACCTATAATATGTTCCCATGAAATGTTGGACAATTCTAAATGGATGACAAGCTCATAAAATTTATCATGCGGTACAAGAGCAGCCAGTCTAACAAGATGTTGGTCAGTTGGACACAATGTCAAATCATTGGTGTCAAGACCTGTAGTTAAAAGACATATCAAATATACAAGGGGAGATAATATAATATCAAATATAAAAAGGGGAGATAATTTATATTTTATTAAGGTCATTACAGTATACAATGTCTGTCAAATATGTAATAAGATAATTACAGATTTCGTTTCTGGTTGTCTGAATGTTTTGTTTATTGTTTGTTTGTACTGTTGATTAGGGTCAGGGATTGTAGAATACACATGACAATATACACAAACTGAGTATTGAATGAAGTGGAGAGCGTATGTTACATATTAAAATATTAACGTATGTAAATTGAGGAATATTTTACATTAAAAAAATGAGTCATGAGGTAAGCTAGAAATATATACAAACTAGAGGCCCCCTTTACTCTGTAACCGATCACCTAGTTTTCTATTTCACTTCTAAATTTTGCTTAATGAAATTTCTACTAACAGTAATGCCAGCCATCTTGGATGGAGGATAGAGTGTGGTAGTGTCAAACAGGATTTTGAAAGTGAGCCACACAAAAATCATTTCAGCTCAGATATCTGGACAGAAGATTTTAATATGATCCTTGTTTTCTAAAAATATACATAATCGGTATAAATCTGTTGACAGAAAATAATACAAATCAGAGGAAAACTTGGATGGTATGATCAACAACTCATTGTAATTCAGTTGGCCGCCATGTTGAATATAATGTGGGTATATTGGATACAATATTGAGCGAGGATCACACAAGTTCCTTCTCAGAGAAATTTGGTTCAGTGGTTTCTGACGAGATGAATTGTGAACTTTAATCCAGATATGCCTAATTTGCATGATCGGTATAAATCGACAGAAAGGGAAAATAAATTAAACCATGAATTAATGTTAGATTACTAATTGCCATGTAGCTACCGTTAAAATATGAGCTCGTTTGATATATAATAAACCAGCAATGGACAATTGACGAAATGTCTATTTTTAGTAACAGCATCCATCTTAATTGCAGGGCGGGGCTGTCGGATGAAATTTTGAAAGGGACCCATCCCTGCCAGCCTTGGATTAATTTGGCTAGGTGGTTTCAGAGGAGAAGATCCTATGACGTACCACGGACGGACGCCAGGTGAGCTAAAACATAAAATGATTTGTTTATACTGAACAAGTATAACATTACTTGCACATCTTTCATCGCAAAACATATGTCTTATTCCTAAAATTATCCTATAAAATTACCTGTACATCTTTTATTACATGTGTGTGTGTCTCAAATAATAGTATAAATTTATTTGCACATCTTTCATCACAAAAGACATATGTCTTGTGCCTAAAATTATCCTATAAAATTACCTGTACATCTTTTATTACATGTGTGTGTGTGTGTGTGTGTCTAAAATAATAGTATCAAATTATTTGCACATCTTTCATCGCAAAAGACATATGTGTCTTGTGCCTACAATTATAAAATCACCTAAATATGTTTCACAACATGTGTCTTGTGTCTAATATTAAAGTATAAAATTACCTGAACATCTTTCATCACACGTGCCTTGTGTCTAAAATTATAATGTAGAATATAATGACAACACATTCCTAGTAAATTGATAAAATCACAACTATGGTCAGATTTAATATCAACATATGTTAATTGGTTTCAGAGAAGAATAATTATTGTTTTTTTTATTTTCCATATGGTTCTATGTTAAACTATATGTTGTTCTCTGTATATTTGTTTACTATGTTTTACTATAAACACGTGTTCATATGTCTACATAATGTATACATAGTATCTAATTAGTTGATATTTTATTGTCACCTGTTAAGGTAGCAATTTGCATAATATTTTCTTGAAGGATTCCAGTTTGTCATTCGAGCTTCGCCATTCGTCAATCACAGTACTAGATAAACACACAGTTATTTATTGTTTACTATACATTTAATGTTTATTATTTACAAAATATTCAGTATAAGTATGAAGATCGTTGCCTATATATATTTTAATGATATATTATTTGTAGAGTGTCTTTTATATTGTGCAGCGGTCGATGGCATGCAGTGCTTTTGCACATTTTTTATTTTATTAAAATAAGATAGCTTACTGTGCAGTCGTAGCGAACTGATATACCAAATACAGGCTTTTGAGTTTTCTTTATAAATGAGTTATGTTCACTTGAAATATTGAATAAGAGCATAAACAGTGTTTATTTAATGTGTCTATGAATTTGAAAAAAAAATAAACCAATAAAAAAATAATGACGATTAATGAACATCAAAACTTACATTGTCAAATATCCAGAAAAGTGGAAACTTTGCTTTGTGTGTCTTCTTATTCTTACATGTCCATTCCAGCATTGGTTTTACTTCTGGAACTGCTATATAACATGCTGCTGTGTCACACCATTCTCCAACTTCTATTTCAAACAAATTTGATACCTCGGATGTAGAGAGCGGTTTTCCGAAGCTTTTGTGATAGAACTCAAGTACATTTTTCAATGTCAATGTTAAGCATTCTTGTACAGTGGACGCAATGTTTGGTGGTATGAAACGTTTGGTGTCTTTGTTTATTAAGTAGATGCTAATCTTATTATCTTTCACCAAAATATGCAACTCATTTGCTCTATCGATACAAATAATTGCAGCTTGATGATATAAACAAACACCTTCTGGAGTTTCCTTTAAAGGCCAAACATTCATTGCAGCACCAATTAACTTAAAAGACAAGGCAGCAGGTATGGAGGTTTTTAAAAGTTTGTAAGATAAGCATATCATCTTATCTTCCGCTGATTTATAATAGACGTCAGTGACTGGTAGTTTACGTTTTACTATGCATGGTACCAGGTATGACTGGACAATATACTTCTGTTCTTGGCTATACCGTTTTGGTTCTACAAGAATGTCTAGGTGAACTAGGACTTGTATTATAAACTCTTTCAATTCATTGTTTGGCATGTGGTGATGAAATTTCTCCTGTGACCAAAGCTTGAGTAGATCTTTTTTGGCGATTTCTCCTGTATTAATCATAGTGGGTAGAATATCTCGGAGGCTTTTATCTTGGGGCCAGAAACGTTCATCTGTGATGAAAGATCTTAAGATATTTACCAGTGATTGTGGCTGTACAATTATGAATTTCTCAAGTCCATGTTGGTCAAAATATATAATTTTGCCTGAGGAATGTTGAACTTTTAAGAAATGCTCAATTTGTGTATCAGTAAGTGCAAGGTCATCATTACTTCTATTCAGGGTTGTTAGATCTTCTTTTGAAATTAAGATCGTATTGTTTGACCTCATCTCAGAAAATTGTAGATCCAGTGGGACCCAAGCCATAGGCATTGGTTTACCCCATGAGTTTTGTCTAAATGCTACTTCAACTAGCTTGGTCTTCAGTCGATTGATTTCAGGGTCATTTTCATCTTTTCCATTTATAAAGAAGATCTCATCGTATATTATACGCTTATGTTGTTCATGATTTTGAAACATTTCTTTGAGGTCTTTGGACATCTTTTTTCTCCTGTCAATACGATCGTTCTGTAAATGAAAAAAAAATCAATAGATCTCGGCATACGAAGGAGCATAACCCCAGAACAGAAAAAAAAATGATAAAAGTCAGAAATCGAACAAGGCCTACCTGTAATGATCCTTAATTACAATTTGGCAATGTTCACTGCTGTAAAGACTGTACAAAACAGTATATTTATACTCAGTATGAAATATAAGCTGCCTATATGGAATCCAAACTTAGTCCCCCACAACCCCCCTACTTTTTTGATTTTACCATAAAATGCTACAAATTCTTCTATCAGTATAAATAACAACTTTCATGGGTGACGTCTTGGAAATGCTCACTTTGATCATGGTGGAATCGGTCACTTTGAAAATGGTTGTCTGTTATTTTGAGAAATGGTCAGTGACGGAATATTTTCTATCACAACATACGAATATAAAGTACATTTATTTAGTTTTTCCGAATTATTTGAAAAAATTTGTAAATTTGAGCTGAAACAAAATTGTAACTAATATTCTGTACTACATATTTGATATAATAATATGATAAATGATAACAATATCCCATTGACCTTTCAGCCAAGCCAGCTAACGAAGAAAACAAAATGAGCAAACCTGACAATAGAAATCACTGTGTGTTGCTGCAAACAGTATTATTGGGAGAATGTCGTCATCATCTGCACAATACGCAAAGATAGAGCTCACCCAATGCTTCAATATAGCTGAAAGTAAAAGTATGATTATATTATAATTCAGGAAAGGGCTCACCCAATGCTTCAATATAGCTGAAACTAAAGTTATGATTATATTATAATTCAGGAGAGAGCTCATCTAATGCTTCAATATAGCTGAAAGTAAAAGTATGATTATTTTAAAATTAAAAGTGTGATTAAATGAAGAGTGTTATACATGCATACACAATAAAACACAATTGACAATATTTGTTATATTTTAACATTCAATTTTATTTATAGAGGAAACTTGAATAACTACAGAAAAACACTGATTTGTCACCCTTGTCACCCATTTAGTTTAGAGATGACTGTAAAGACATGTTTGACTATGTTGGATAACAATGTCATATAAAGATGAGTTGTTTCTGTGTGTCTTTTGTAGTAATAACTATGCATTTCATAAGAAATGGTGTCGGAATCAGTGTACGATTCAGACAATGCAAAGAAGGAGAGGTGTCTAACAAAAACATTATTCCGACAAGTCTCCTGAAAAACAACTCTGATTCAGACACAACAAATAAGGACATGTCTCCTGAAAAAACAATCCTGAATCAGACACAACAAATAATGACATGTCTCCTGAAAAACTTCTCTGAATCAGACAATATAAATAGGGACAGTTGTTCTAAAAAAATATCTCTAATTCAGACACTACAAATAGGGACAGGTGTCCACAAAACAACTTTGATTCTCACACTGTAGATAGGGACACAACCAACTCTGATTCGGATATCATAGCCAGGGGCAGGTGAAAATGTCCTCAAAGACAACTCTGATTCAGACATCACAGCAAGGGGCAGGTGTCTACAAACACAACTCACTCTGATTTAGCCACTGGGAACAGGGATATATGTCACCAACCACAACTTACTCTGATTTGGCTACTAGAGACATGGATATATGTTGTGAAACACAACTCTGATTCAGCCACTGGAAACAGGGATATATGTCACCAACCACAACTCACTCTGATGTAGCTACAAAAAATGTACTAGAAACATGGACATATGTTGCGAAGCAGAACTCTGATTTAGCCACTAGACACAGGGATATGTGTCCCCAACCACAACTCACTCTGATTTAGCCACTAGAAACATGGATATATATCACCAACCACAACCCACTGTGATTTAGCCACTAGAAACAGGGATATATGTCACTAACCACAACTCTGATTTAGCTATTAGAAACATGGATATATGTTGCGAAGCGCAACTCTGATGTAGCCACTAGAAACAGGGATATATGTCGCCAAACATAACTCTGATGTAGCCACTAGAAACAGATATATATGTCGCCAAACACAACTCTGATTTAGCGACTATAAACAGGGATATATGTCGCCAAACACAACTCTTTTTAGCCACTAGAAATAGGGATATATGTCACCAAACACAACTCTGATTCAGACACTAGAAATAGGGATATATGTCACCAACCACAACTCAGATTTAGCCACTAGAAACAGGGATATATATCACCAAACACAACTCTGATTCAGACATCATAACCAGGGACAGGTGTCTACAAACACAACTCTGATTACAGACATCATAAACATGTGTCTACAAACATTATATTATTATTCAGTATATAAATCAGAAAAGACAAAGCACATATTTACACCAACTTACATTCTGTAGTAACATCTCCTTGTGGGTATTCTGGTAAAAGATCACAGAAATCAAATTTGCCATTAAACATCAAAATAAACTCTCCTTTACGTTGTATAAATAACTGATGTGTCATGTCAAACGATTTCTGTCCTCCAAAGTCAACAAGATCTGATGGGGCTATATTTACTTTGTAATTTCCTTTTCTCAATTCCTCTTTTATATCCTCGTGAATTGTAATGTAGCTTTGCTTTGACATTTTCTGGGACTGTAGTTGTGGTTTGGACAATTCTGTATGTATGTCTTCCTTTCTTGCTCCTTTGACAAGTGCTGTGTCAGTTTTCTCAGATAAAATGGCTTTATTTTCGGCAGCTGGATATTTCGCAGATGTCATCTTTTCTTTGGTAGCAGAGGGAGGCTTCATTTCCTTTTTTATTTTTGGAAAACTGTTACCATATTTGGAAGGATGTTTTTCTTGCTTCATGTCTGGCTGGCCACGTAGTACTTTAGACAAAACATCACCAGCCAAACCTGATAAGGTAGTGCAATTTATATTATTTCCGGAAGATAAATGCAATGCTAGTATTTAGTCAACAAAGGTTTACATGGGGTAGACACTTCACAATATATAACAATTCACAAATTAACAATATATTTTGAGTTCAATTTATGGTTCAAAATGATTCATATCAGGTAAATGGCTTAAATATAACATGTAGGTTTTCTTTTATAAATTACTCGTGCCTGGTATATTTCTACCATTACTTGTCTAGTTAGTTATGTTTCAATAATTACTGACAGTTATCACTGATGTCAGTTCTTGCTCAAATGAATTATGTCTAATGTTTTCTACCATTATATGTCTGCTTAGTCATGATATAGCTCAATTATTACTGACAGTTATGACTGATGTCGGTTCTTATTCAAGTGAATTCTGTCTAATGTTTTCTACCATTATTATGTCTGTTTAGTCATTCTATAGCTCAATAATTACTGACAGTTATGACTGATGTTGTTTCTTGTCCTAATCAATTATGTGTAATGTTTTCTACCATTATATGTCTGTTTAGTCATGATATAGCTCAATTATTACTGACAGTTATGACTGATGTCGGTTCTTATTCAAATGAATTCTGTCTAATGTTGTCTACCATTATATGTATGTTTAGTCATAATATAGCTCCATTATTACTGACAGTTATGACTGATGTCGGTTCTTATTCAAATGAATTATGTCTCATCTTTTCTACCATTATATGTCTGTTTAGTCATGATATAGCTCAATAATTACTGACAGTTATGACTGATATCGGTTCTTATTCAAATGAATTATGTGTAATGTTTTCTACCATTATATGTCTGTTCAGTCATGATATAGCTCAATTATTACTGACAGTTATGACTGATGTTGGTTCTTATGCAAGTGAATTCTGTCTAATGTTTTCTACCATTATTATGTCTGTTTAGTCATTCTATAGCTCAATTTTTACTGACAGTTATAACTGATGTTGGTTCTTGTCCTAATCAGCCCTGTCTAATGTTTTAACCATTATATGTCTAGTTAGTCATGACATAGCTCAATAATTACTGACAGCTATGACTGATGTTGTTTCTTGTCCTAATCAATTATGTCTAATGTTTTCTACCAGAATATGTCTAGTTAGACATTACATAGCTCAATTATTACTGACAGTTATGACTGATGTTGGTTTTTGTCCTAATCAGTTTTGTCTCATGTTTTCTACCAGAATATGTCTAGTTAGACATTATATAGCTCAATTATTACTGACAGTTATGACATGTTGGTTCTTGTCCTAATCAGTTATATCTAATGTTGTTTACCATTATATGTCTAGTTAGTCATGATATAGCTCAATAATTACTGACAGCTATGACCACTGTTGGTTCTTGTCTAAGTCAGTTCTGTCTGGTGTTTTCAACCCGTATATATTCTAATAAGTCATGATATAGCTCAATTACTACTGACAGTTATGCCTGATGGTGGTTATTGTCGTTATTAGTTCTGTCTAATGTTTTCTACTAGTATATGTCTAATAAGTCATGATAGCTCAATGATTGCTGACAGGTATGACTGAGGTCGGTTGCTGTCCAAGTCAGTCCAGTCTGCTGTTTTCTACAATATGTCTAGTTAGTCATTATATAGCTCAATTATTACTGACAGTTATGACTGATGTTAGTTCTTGTCATAATCAGTTCTGTCTAATGTTTTCTGCCATTATATGTCTTGTTAGTCATGATATAGCTCAGTAATTACTGACAGCTATGACCACTGTTGGTTCTTGTCTAAGTCAGTTCTGTCTGGTGTTTTCAACCCGTATATATTCTAATAAGTCATGATATAGCTCATTTACTACTGACAGTTATGCCGGATGGTGGTTATTGTCGTAATTGGTTCTGTCTAATGTTTTCTACTAGTATATGTCTAATAAGTCATGATATAGCTCAATGATAGCTGACAGGTATGACTGAGGTCGGTTCCTGTCCAAGTCAGTTCTGTCTGGTGTTTTCTACAGGAATATGTCTAGTTAGTCATGAAATAGCTCAATAATTACTGACAGTTATGACTAATGTTGGCTCTTGGCCTACTTGTTTTCACAACAAAAACAAAGCTGGTACTGTTTAACAATACATTTAAGTAGTTTTAAGTTGCATTACCTTTTTTCAATGGAACCATTGTTTTGTCTTTCAAATCTATCCCATTTCTTCCAAAATAAATGATTAGTCCATCAGTTGATTTCCAACTTTGTGGAATCTCCTCACCAAGAAGAATACTGGTGAGTGTAGATTTACCCACATTGCAGGCACCAGCTATATAGACACGGTTTTCATATGCCTTGAACGTGCCCTTTGAAATAAGCTCTTTTATTTCCTCAGCCGTGCCCATCATTGGAAACTGAAGGACTGAAAAACAAATCATTGACCTTGTATATTGTACTTTATAACTGTTAGAGATGATAGACAGAAATAAGCTGGTTAGTGGTTTACATACATTGAATACAAGTTTGGTGAATTTGTTGATCACATCTATCGCATTGAGCTAGATCTGCTTCATACCTTGACTACAACTCGAAATTGACCACGACGAACTGTTATCAACGAAACTTTACGACAAAAGATATCATTTCAATTTTCCCATTGAGAACGTTCTATTTATATGCAGCAACATTGCAGCAGCACCTGCATATGGAGTATATATCTCTCAGTTGATACGATATGCCTGAGCTTGTGGTTCCTGTCAGGATTTCCTTGATAGAAGTTTGCTGCTGACAAAGAAGATACTGAACTAATGGTTCCTAGTGGTTATGTTGAAATCATCACTTTGTAGGTTTTCCCCTTGCCACCATGACATAGTTAATCGCTAAGGAATATGTGAGTCACAAATGACCACATATATGTTCTGTTCATCGTAATCATAATCCAGTCCTTTCCTCCTTTATGACTTATCACCAGGTTTGCAACAAGAGTAACATGACAGGTGCCACAAGTCGACCAGAAACTGCTATTATTCCGTGGGGTTAGTGTATCTCTATCTTTAGTTTTCTGTGCAATGCTTTGAATGTCATTGTTTGTCCTTTTTGGGGGCCATTGCATTGTCTATCCTTCCATTTACGACTTGTGATTGCATCTTTGGTATCTTCAAACTTTTCTTATTCCTTCATGTACAGCTTGGATTAAATACAGTTTGTTCTTTCTGAGAAATAAAAAACTGGAAGCTCCCCTGAACCTGTATCGCTCACCTGATTAGTTATGTGCAAGTTAGAGTTCAATCAGATCTAGCTCAAAAACATTTTATTTATTTTCACATTATAGGTCCTTTGTTCAAATATATGTTGTTGTTGTGGCCATTTTGGATTTGCGATCGATATAAAAAAAAACATATTTGTTCTTAAAACCTATCCAAAGAAGGCTCCAGCAAGGTGTGATTTCAAATGGTTCAGTGGTTCACAGAATAATAACTTGAAAAAAATTTCATAGAGTTATTCCCCTTTGATCATCTTTTTAAAAAAAAGTTGCATGCTTCAATTTATTGTTACTCATTCTATATTTGATATTTGCCTAGTATGAGGAGAGAATAAATATAGGCTAGTCATATTATCCGACCATTTTCATTATTAATAACCCATTAAGATGAGCACTTTGCAAAAAAACTGCATCGAAATCAGATAAAGAATATAAACTTTCAAATTTTGGAAATTTGCATTTTACGACCTCTTTCGGTCAAGTTTATCTCAGAACCCGTAAAAGAGAGAGAAAATCCGCCGACATATTTTCAAAAGCTCTCAACACAATTCATTCAACAACAAAAAACGCATCAAAATTGGATGAAAAATAAAAATTCTTCATATCTTTTAAATATGCCAAAATTTGGAATTTGGGACACTTGTAGACCGCTTTTCGAAATAAAATAACAAAACATTTTGATGGTCCATCAATAATTTATAAAGATGAACACTTTGCAGAAAACTACATTAAAATTGGATGAAAATTTAAAAAGTAAATTTTTGTTTACCTCTTTTGTCAAAAACAGTAATAGTTACATAATAACGTTATACATGTTTCTGAAAGGGATTTTCTTCATTAATGTATAAAAAAGATAATCCTCAGAAACAAATGAACAATATATAATGTATACCTATATATATGAACACATCCTTTTCTACACCTTTGGAACTCTTGTTTGTCTTGTGTACTTCTGATCAACATATTAACTGTGAAGGAGACCATCCAGTGAATATTCCTACTAAGTTTGGTTCTAAGTGGCAAAATGGATTCAGAGAAGAAAACAACGGCAGAAAACGAGGACGGACGCCAAGTGATGGCAATATCTCACCTTTCGGTGAGCTGAAAACATCTTTCCATTCATTATCCTATAGGTTTGCATGGTGAAATATACATTATAGTAGTGACAATTTTGGACCTTGGCATTTAAACATTAACCATTTTTTACAGTAGTCATTTGTCTTTTTTTTTATTTTGCCTCCAACAAGAACGTATATATTAATAGATCACAACTTACCCATGTCAGCTCTACTGGCCGCATATTTCTACAATTATAAGATAAACATTTTTTTTAATTATTAAAGAAAATAATACAGTTGATTTAATATAGACTTAAACAATCATCTAATCTAAAAAAAAGTTAAACAGAAAACCCAACCACAACAATACGAACCTCTCAGCGGTCAAACCTAAAATAGTAATGGTAGACAATATAACAATAACAACATGAACCACTCCTCTGTCAAACCTAAAATAGGAATTGTAGACAATATAACAACAACAACATGAACCACTCATCTGTCAAACCTAAAACAGTAACGGTAGACAATAAAACAACAACAACATGAAGAACTCTTCTCTCAAACCTTAAACAGTAATGGTAGACAATATAACAACCACAACAACATGAACCACTCCTCTGTCAAAACCTTAAACAGTAATGGTAGACAATATAACAACCACAACAACATGAACCACTCCTCTGTCAAAACCTTAAACAGTAATGGTAGACAATATAACTTACAGCATGAACTACTCCTCTGTAAAACCTTTAACAGTAATGGTAGACAATATAGCAACAACAACATGAACCACTCCTCAGTCAAACCTTAAACAGTAATGGTATACAATATAACCAACAACATGAACCACTCCTCTGTCAAACCTTTAACAGTAATGGTAGACAATATAACAACAACAACATGAACCACTCCTCTGTCAAACCTTTAACAGTAATGGTAGACAATATAACAACAACATGAACCACTCCTGTCAAACCTTAAACAGTAATAGTAGACAATATAACAACAACATGAACCACTCCTCTGTCAAACCTAAAACAGGAATGGAAGACAATATAACAACAACAACATGAACCACTCCTCTGTTAAACCTTAAACAGCAATGGTAGACAATATATCAACAACAACTAAAACAACAACATGAACTACTCCTGTCAAACCTTAAACAGTAATGGTAGACAATATAACAACATGAACCACTCCTCTGTCTAACATTAAACAGCAATGGTAGACAATATAACAATAACAACAACAACATGAACCACTCCTGTTAAACCTTAATCAGCAATGGTAGACAATATAACAACAACAACATGAACCACTCCTGTCAAACCTTAATCTGCAATGGTACACAATATAACAACAACAACATGAACCAGTCCTCTGTGAAACCTTAAACAGTAATAGTAGACAATATAACAACAACATGAACCACTCCTGTCAAACCTTAATCTGCAATGGTAGACAATATAACAACAACAACATGAACCAGTCCTCTGTCAAACCTTAAACAGTAATAGTAGACAATATAACAACAACATGAACCACTCCTCTGTCAAATCTTAAACAGTAATAGTAGACAATATAACAACAACATGAACCACTTCTCTGTCAAACCTTAAAGAGCAATGGTAGACAATATAACAACAACAACATGAACCACTTCTCTGTCAAACCTTTAACAGTAATGGTAGACAATATAACAACAACAACATGAACCACTCCTGTCAAACCTTAAATAGCAATGGTAGACAAAATAACAGCAACAAGATGAACCCCTCCTCTGTCAAACCTTAATCAGCAATGGTAGACAATATAACAACAACAACATGAACCACTCCTGTCAAACCTTAAACAGCAATGGTAGACAATATAACAACAACAACATTAACCAGTCCTCTGTCAAGACTTAATCAGCAATGGTAGACAATTAAACAACAACAACATGAACCACTCCTGTCAAACCTAAAACAGTAATGGTAGACAATATAACAACAACAACATGAAACAGTCCTCTGTCAAACCTTAAACAGTAATGGTAGACAATATAGCAACAACAACATGAACCACTCCTGTCAAACCTTAGTCAGCAATGGTAGACAATATAGCAACAACAAAATGAACCACTCCTGTCAAACCTTAAACAGAAATGGTAGACAATATAACAACAACAACATGAACCAGTACTCTGTCAAACCTTAATCAGCAATGGTAGACAATATAACAACAACAACATGAACCACTCCTGTCAAACCTTAAACAGCAATGGTAGACAATATAACAATAACAACATGAACCAGTCATCTGTCAAACCTTAAACAGCAATGGTAGACAATATAACAACAACAACATGAACCACTCCTCTGACAAACCTTAAACAGCAATGGTAGACAATATAACAACAACAAAATGAACCACTCTTCTGTCAAACCTTAAACTGTAATGGTAGACAATATAACAACAACAATATCAACCACTCCTGTCAAACCTTAAACAGTAATAGTAGACAATATAACAACAACATGAACCACTCATGTCAAACCTTAATCTGCAATGGTAGACAATATAACAACAACAACATGAACCAGTCCTCTGTCAAACCTTAAACAGTAATAGTAGACAATATAACAACAACGTGAACCCTTCCTCTGTCAAACCTTAAACAGCAATGGTAGACAATATAACAACAACAAAATGAACCACTCTTCTGTCAAACCTTAAACTGTAATGGTAGACAATATAACAACAACAACATCAACCACTCCTGTCAAACCTAAAACAGTAATGGTAGACAATATAACAACAACATGAACCACTCCTCTGTCAAACCTTACACAGCAATGGTAGACAATATAACAACAACAACATGAACCACTTCTCTGTCAAACCTTTTACAGTAATGGTAGACAATATAACAACAACAACATGAACCACTCCTCTGTCAAACCTTAATCAGCAATGGTAGACAATATAACAACAACAACATGAACCAATCCTGTCAAACCTTAAACAGCAATGGTAGACAATATAGCAACAACAACATGAACCACTCCTGTCAAACCTTAATCAGCAATGGTAGACAATATAACAACAACAACATGAACCACTCCTCTCAAACCTTAAACAGCAATGGTAGATAATATAACAACAACAACATTAACCAGTCCTCTGTCAAACCTTAATCAGCAATGGTAGACAATATAACAACAACAATATGAACCACTCCTGTCAAACCTTAAACAGCAATGGTAGACAATATCACAACAACAACATGAACCAGTCCTCTGTCAAACCTTAATCAGCAATGGTAAACACTATAACAACAACAACATGAACCACTCCTCTGTCAAACCTTAAACAGCAATGGTAGACAATATAACAACAAGAACAACATGAACCACTCCTGTCAAACCTTAAACAGCAATGGTAGACAATATAACAACAACAACGTGAACCCTTCCTCTGTCAAACCTTAAACAGCAATGGTAGACAATATAACAACAACAACATGAACCAGTCCTCTGTCAAACCTTAATCAGCAATGGTAGACAATATAACAACAACAACATGAACCACTCCTCTGTCAAACCTTAAACAGCAATGGTAGACAATATAATAACAAGAACAACATGAACCACTCCTGTCAAACCTTAAACAGCAATGGTAGACAATATAACAACAACAGCATTAACCACTCCTCTGTCAAACCTTAATCAGCAATGGTAGACAATATAACAACAACAACATGAACCACTCCTGTCAAACCTAAAACAGCAATGGTAGACAATAAAACAACAACAACATGAACCACTCCTGTCAAACCTTAATCAGCAATGGTAGACAATATAACAACAACAACATGAACCACTCCTGTCAAACCTTAAACAGCAATGGTAGACAATATAACAACAACAAAATGAACCACTCTTCTGTCAAACCTTAAACTGTAATGGTAGACAATATAACAACAACAACATGAACCACTCCTGTCAAACCATAAACAGTAATGGTAGACAATATAACAACAACAATTAACCACTCCTCTGTCAAACCTTAAACAGTAATAGTAGACAATATAACAACAACATGAACCACTCCTGTCAAACCTTAATCTGCAATGGTAGACAATATAACAACAACAACATGAACCAGTCCTCTGTCAATACTTAAACAGTAATAGTAGACAATATAACAACAACATGAACCAGTCCTCTGTCAAACCTTAAACAGTAATAGTAGACAATATAACAACAACGTGAACCACTCCTCTGTCAAACCTTAAACAGTAATAGTAGACAATATAACAACAACATGAACCACTCCTGCAAAACCTTAATCTGCAATGGTAGACAATATAACAACAACAACATGAACCAGTCCTCTGTCAAACCTTAAACAGTAATATTAGACAATATAACAACAACATGAACCACTCCTCTGTCAAACCTTAAACAGTAAT
>MJUT01059121.1:40626-52227 GCA_002080005.1 Gigantidas platifrons
AACATGAACCACTCCTCTGTCAAACCTTAAACAGTAATGGTAGACTATATAACAACAACAACATGAACCACTCCTGTCAAACCTTAAAGAGTAATGGTAGACAATATAACAACAACATGAACAACTCCTGTCAAACCTTAAACAGTAATATTAGACAATATAACAAAAACATGAACCATTCCTCTGACAAACCTTAAACAGTAATAGTAGACAATATAACAACAACATGAACCACTCCTCTGTCAAACCTTAAACAGCAATGGTAGACAATATAACAACAACAACATGAACCCTTTCTCTCTCAAACCTTAAACAACAATGGTAGACAATATAACAACAACAACATGAACCACTCCTGTCAAACCTTAAACAGTAATAGTAGACAATATAACAACAAAATGAACCACTCCTCTGTCAAACCTAAAACACAATGGTAGACAATATAACAACAACAACAACAACAACAACATGAACCACTCCGGTCAAACCTTAAACAGTAATGGCAGACAATATAACAACAACAACATGAACCACTCCTGTTAAACCTTAAACAGCAATGGTAGACAATATAACAACAACAACAACAACAACAACATGAACCACTCCGGTCAAACCTTAAACAGCAATGGTAGACAATATAACAACAACAACATGAACCACTCCTCTGTCAAACCTTAATCAGCAATGGTAGACAATATAACAACAACAAAAACAATATGAACCACTCCTGTCAAACTTTTAACAGTATTGGCAGACAATATAACAACAACAACATGAACCACTCCTCTGTCTAACCTTAATCAGCAATGGTAGACAATATAGCAACAACAACGTGAACCACTCCTATCAAACCTTAAACAGCAATGGTAGACAATATAACAACAACAAATGAACCACACCTCTGTCAAACCTTAAACAGTAATGGTAGACAATATAACAACAACAACATGAACCACTCCTGTCAAACCTTAAACTATAATGGTAGACTATATAACAACAACAACATGAACCACTCCTGTCAAACCTTAAGCAACAATGGCAGACAATATAACAACAACAACAACAACATGAACCACTCCTGTCAAACCTTAAACAACAATGGCAGACAATATAACAACAACAACATGAACCAGTCCTCTGTCAAACCTTAAACAACAATGGCAGACAATATAACATCAACAACATGAACCACTCCTGTCAAACCTTAAACAACAATGGCAGACAATATAACAACAACAACATGAACCAGTCCTGTCAAACCTTAAACAACAATGGCAGACAATATAACAACAACAACATGAACCACTCCTGTCAAACCTTAAACAACAATGGCAGACAATATAACAACAACAACATGAACCAGTCCTCTGTCAAATCTTAAACAGCAATGGTAGACAATATAACAACAACAACATGAACCACCCCTGTCAAACCTTAAACAGTAATGGTAGACAATATAACAACAACAACATGCACCCTTCCTCTGTCAAATCTTAAACAGCAATGGTAGACAATATAACAACAACAACAACAACATGAACCACTCCTGTCAACCTTAAACAGTAATGGCAGACAATATAACAACAACAACATGAACCACTCCTCTTAAACCTTAAACGGCAATGGTAGACAATATAACAACAACAACATGAACCACTCCTCTTTCAAACCTTAATCAGCAATGGTAGACAATATAACAACAACATGAACCCTTCCTCTGTCAAACCTTAAACAGTAATGGTAGACAAAATAACAACAACAACATAAACCACTCCTCTGTCAAATCTTAAGCAGCAATGGTCGACAATATAACAACAACAACAACAACATGAACCACTCCTGTCAAACCTTAAACAGTAATGGCAGACAATATAACATCAACAACATGAACCACACCTCTGTCTAACCTTAATCAGCAATGGTAGACAATATAGCAACAACATGAACCCTTCCTCTGTCAAACCTTAAAGAGTAATGGTAGACAAAATAACAACAACAACATGAACCACTCCTCTGTCAAACCTTAAGCAGCAATGGTCGACAATATAACAACAACAACAACAATATGAACCACTCCTGTCAAACCTTAAACAGTAATGGTAGACAATATAACAACAACAACATGAACCACTCCTCTGTCTAACCTTAAACAGCAATGGTAGACAATATAACAACAACAACATGAACCACTACTGTCAAACCTTAATCAGCAATGGTAGACAATATAACAACAACAACATGAACCAGTCCCCTGTCAAACCTTAAGCAGTAATGGTAGACAATATAACAACAAAAACATAAACCACTCCTCTGTCAAACTTTAAAAAGTAATGGTAGACAATATAGCAACAACAAAAACCACTCCTGTCAAATCTTAAACTGTAATGTTAGACAATATAACAACAACAACATGAACCAGTCCGGTCAAACCTTAATCAGTGATGGTAGACAATATAACAACAACAACATGAACCACTCCTCTGTCAAACCTTAAACAGCAATGGTAAGCAATATAACAACAACAACATGAACCTCTCCTCTGTCAAACGTTAAACAGTAATGGTAGACAATATAACAACAACATCATGAACCACTCCTGTCAAACCTTAAACTGTAATGGTAGACAATATAACAACAACAACATGAACCACTCCTGTCAAACCTTAATCAGTGATGGTAGACAATATAACAACAACAACATGAACCACTCCTCTGTCAAACCTTAAACAGTAATGGTAGACAATATAACAACAACAACATGAACCACTCCTGTCTAACCTTATACTATTATGGTAGACTATATAACAACAACAACAACATGAACCACTCCTGTCAAACCTTAATCAGTGATGGTAGACAATATAACAACAACAACATGAACCACTCCTCTGTCAAACCTTAAACAGCAATGGAAGACAATATAACAACAACAACATGATCCACTCTTGTCAAACCTTAATCAGCAATGGTAGACAAAATAGTAACAGCAACATGAACATGAACCACTCCTCTGTCAAATCTTGAACAGTAATGGTAGACGATATAACAAGAACAACATGAACCACTCCTGTCAAACCTTAAAGAGTAATGGTAGACAATATAACAACAACATCAACCACTCCTGTCAAACCTTAAACAGTAATATTAGACAATATAACAAAAACATGAACCACTCCTCTGTCAAACCTTAAACAGTAATAGTAGACAATATAACAACAACATGAACCACTCCTCTGTCAAACCTTAAACAGCAATGGTAGACAATATAGCAACAACAACATGAACCACTCCTCTGTCAAATCTTAAGCAGCAATGGTCGACAATATAACAACAACAACAACAATATGAACCACTCCTGTCAAACCTTAAACAGTAATGGTAGACAATATAACAACAACAACATCAACCACTCCTCTGTATAACCTTAATCAGCAATGGTAGACAATATAACAACAACAACAACAACATGAACCACTCCTGTCAGACCATAAACAGTAATGGCAGACAATATAACAACAACAACATGAACCACACCTCTGTCTAACCTTAATCAGCAATGGTAAACTATATAACAACAACAACATGAACCGCTCCTGTCAAACCTTAAAGAGTAATGGTAGACAATATAACAACAACATGAACCTCTCCTGTCAAACCTTAAACAGTAATATTAGACAATATAATAAAAACATGCACCACTCCTCTGTCAAACCTTAAACAGCAATGGCAGACAATATAACAACAACAACATGAACCACTCCTGTCAAACCTTAATCAGCAATGGTAGACAATATAACAACAACAACATAAACCACTCCTCTGTCAAACTTTAAAAAGTAATGGTAGACAATATAGCAACAACAAGAACCACTCCTGTCAAATCTTAAACTGTAATGTTAGACAATATAGCAACAACAACATGAAACAGTCCGGTCAAACCTTAATCAGTGATGGTAGACAATATAACAACAACAACATGAACCACTCCTCTGTCAAACCTTAAACAGCAATGGTAAGCAATATAACAACAACAACATGAACTACTCCTCTGTCAAACGTTAAACAGTAATGGTAGACAATATAACAACAACAACATGAACCACTCCTGTCAAACCTTAAACTGTAATGGTAGACAATATAACAACAACAACATGAACCACTCCTGTCAAACCTTAAACAGTAATGGTAGACAATATAACAACAACAACATGAACCACTCCTCTGTCAAACCTTAAACAGTAATGGTAGACAATACAACAACAACAACATGAACCACTCCTGTCAAACCTTAAACAGCAATGGAAGACAATATAGCAACAACAACATGATCCACTCTTGTCAAACCTTAATCAGCAATGGTAGACAAAATAGCAACAGCAACATGAACATGAACCACTCCTCTGTCAAATCTTGAACAGTAATGGTAGACGATATAACAAGAACAACATGAACCACTCCTGTCAAACCTTAAAGAGTAATGGTAGACAATATAACAACAACATGTACCACTCCTTTCAAACCTTAAACAGTAATATTAGACAATATAACAAAAACATGAACCACTCCTCTGTCAAACCTTAAATAGTAATAGTACACAATATAACAACAACATGAACCACTCCTCTGTCAAACCTTAAACAGCAATGGTAGACAATATAGCAACAACAACATGAACCAGTCCTCTGTCAACCTTAAACAGTAATGGTAGACAATATAACAACAACAACATGAACCCTTCCTCTGTCAAACCTTAAACAGCAATGGCAGACAATATAACAACAACAACATGAACCAATCCTGTCAAACCTTAAACAGCAATGGCAGACAATATAACAACAACAACATGAACCAGTCCTCTGTCAAACCTTAAACAGCAATGGTAGACAATATAACAACAACAACATGAACCACTCCCGTCAAACCTTAAACAGCAATGGCAGACAATGTAACAACAACAACATGAACCACTCCTGTCAAACCTTAAACAGCAATGGCAGACAATATAACAACAACAACATGAACCACTCCTGTCAAACCTTAAACAGTAATGGTAGACAATATAACAACAACAACATGAACCCTTTCTCTGTCAAATCTTAAACAGCAATGGAAGACAATATAACAACAACAACATGAACCACTCCTGTCAAACCTTAAACAGTAATAGTAGACAATATAACAACAAAATGAACCACTCCTCTGTCGAACCTTAAACAGCAATGGTAGACAATATAACAACAACAACAACAACATGAACCACTCCTGTCAAACCTTACACAGTAATGGCAGACAATATAAACAACAACAACATGAACCCTTCCTCTGTCAAACCTTAAACAGTAATGGTAGACAAAATAACAACAACAACATGAACCACTCCTCTGTCAAACCTTAAGGAGCAATGGTCGACAATATAACAACAACAACAACAATATGAACCACTCCTGTCAAACCTTAAACAGTAATATTAGACAATATAACAAAAACATGAACCACTCCTCTGTCAAACCTTAAACAGTAATAGTAGACAATATAACAACAACATGAAACACTCCTCTGTCAAACCTTAAATAGCAATGGTAGACAATATAACAGCAACAACATGAACCAGTCCTCTGTCAACCTTAAACAGTAATGGTAGACTATATAACAACAACAACATGAACCACTCCTGTTAAAACTTAAAGAGTAATGGTAGACAATATAACAACAACATGAACCACTCCTGTCAAACCTTAAACAGTAATATTAGACAATATAACAACAACAACATGAACCACTCCTGTCAAACCTTAAACAGCAATGGCAGACAATATAACAACAACAACATGAACTAGTCCTCTGTCAAACCTTAAACAGCAATGGTAGACAATATAACAACAACAACATGAACCCTTCCTCTGTCAAATCTTAAACAGCAATGGTAGACAATATAACAACAACAACATGAGCCACTCCTGTCAAACCTTAAACAGTAATGGTAGACAATATAACAACAACAATATGAACCAATCCTCTGTCAAACCTTAAACAGCAATGGTAGACAATATAACAACAACAACATGAACCACTCCTGTCAAACCTTAAACAGTAATAGTAGACAATATAACAACAAAATGAACCACTCCTCTGTCAAACCTTAATCAGCAATTTTAGACAATATAACAACAACAACATGAACCACTCCTGTCAAACCTTAATCAGCAATGGTAGACAATATAACAACAACAACATGAACCAGTCCCCTGTCAAACCTTAATCAGAAATGGTAGACAATATAACAACAACAACATGAACCACTCCTGTCAAACCTTAAACAGCAATGGTAGATAATATACCAACAACAACATGAACTACTCCTGTCAAACCTTAATCTGCAATGGTAGACAATATAACAACAACAACATGAACCAGTCCTCTGTCAAACCTTAATCAGTGATGGTGGACAATATAACAACAACAACATGAACCACTCCTCTGTCAAACCTTAAACAGCAATGGTAAACAATATAACAACAACAACATGAAACTCTCCTCTATCAAACCTTAAACAGTAATGGTAGACAATATAACAACAACAACATGAACCACTCCTGTCAAACCTTAAACTGTAATGGTAAACAATATAACAACAACAACATGAACCACTCCTGTAAAACCTTAATCAGTGATTGTAGACATTATAACAACAACAACATGAACCACTCCTTGTCAAACCTTAAACAGTAATGGTAGACAATATAACAACAACAACATGAACCACTCCTGTCAAACCTTAAACTGTAATGGTAAACAATATAACTACAACAACATGAACCTCTCCTGTCAAACCTTAATAAGTGATGGTATACAATATAACAACAACAACATGAACCACTCCTCTGTCAAACCTTAAAGAGTAATGGTAGACAATATAACAACAACAACATGAACCACTCTTGTCAAACCTTAATCAGCAATGGTAGACAAAATAGCAACAGCAATATGAACATGAACCACTCCTCTGTCAAACCTTAAACAGTAATGGTAGACTATATAACAACAACAACATGAACCACTCCTGTCAAAATTGAAAGAGTAATGGTAGACAATATAACAACAACATGAACCTCTCCTGTCAAACCTTAAACATTAATATTAGACAATATAATAAAAACATGCACCACTCCTCTGTCAAACCTTAAACAGCAATGGCAGACAATATAACAACAACAACATGAACCAGTCCTCTGTCAACCTTAAACAGTAATGGTAGACAATATAACAACAACAACATGAACCCTTCCTCTGTCAAAACTTAAACAGTAATGGTAGACAATATAACAACAACAACATGAACCACTCCTGTCAAACCTTAAACAGCAATGGCAGACAATATAACAACAACAACATGAACCACTCCTGTCAAACCTTAAACAGCAATGGCAGACAATATAACAACAACAACATGAACAAGTGCTCTGTCAAACCTTAAACAGCAATGGTAGACAATATAACAACAACAACATGAACCCTTCTTCTGTCAAATCTTAAACAGCAATGGTAGACAATATAACAACAACAACATGAGCCACTCCTGTCAAACCTTTAACAGTAATGGTAGACAATATAACAACAACAACATGAACCAATCCTCTGTCAAACCTTAAACAGTAGTGGTAGACAATATAACAACAACAACATGAACCCTTCCTCTGTCAAATCTTAAACAGTAATGGCAGAAAATATAACAACAACAACATGCACCACTCCTGTTAAACCTTAAACAGCAATGGTAGACAATATAACAACAACAACATGAACCACTCCTCTGTCAAACCTTAATCAGCAATGATAGACAATGTAACAACAACATGAACCCTTCCTCTGTCAAACCTTAAACAGTAATGGTAGACAAAATAACAACAACAACATGAACCACTCCTCGGTCAAACCTTAAGCAGCAATGGTCGACAATATAACAACAACAACAACAACAACAACATGAACCACTCCTGTCAAACCTTAAACAGTAATGGTAGACAATATAACAACAACAACATGAACCACTCCTTTGTCTAACCTTAATCAGCAATGGTAGACAATATAGCAACAACAACGTGAACCACTCCTGTCAAACCTTAAACAGCAATGGTAGACAATATAACAACAACAACATGAACCACTCTTGTCAAACCTTAATCAGCAATGGTAGACAATATAACAACAACAACATGAACCAGTCCCCTGTCAAACCTTAAGCAGTAATGGTAGACAATATAACAACAACAACATGAACCAGGCCTATCAAACCTTAATCAGTGATGGTAGACAATATAACAACAACAACATGACCCACTCCTCTGTCAAACCTTAAACAGCAATGGTAAACAATATAACAACAACAACATGAACCACTCCTCTGTCAAACCTTAAACAGTAATGGTAGACAATAAAACAACAACAACATGAACCACTCCTGTCAAACCTTAAACTGTAATGGTAAACAATATAACAACAACATGAACCACTCCTGTCAAACCTTAATCAGTGATGGTAGACAATATAGCAACAACAACATGAACCACTCATCTGTCAAACCTTAAACAGCAATGCTAGACAATATAACAACAACAACATGAACCATTCCTCTGTCAAACCTTAATCAGCAATGGTAGACAATATAACAACAACAACGTGAACCACTCCTGTCAAACCTCAAACAGCAATGGTAGACAATATACCAACAACAACATGAACTACTCCTGTCAAACCTTAATCTGCAATGGTAGACAATATAACAACAACAACATGAACCACTCCTCTGTCAAACCTTAAACAGCAATGGTAGACAATATAACAACAACAAAATGAACTACTCCTCTGTCAAACCTTAAACAGCAATGGTAGACAATATAACAAGAACAAAATGAACCCTTCCTCTGTCAAACCTTAAACAGTAATGGTAGACAATTTTACAACAACAACAACAACAACATGAAAGACTCCTGTCAAATCTTAAAGAGTAATGGTAGACAATATAACAACAAAAACATGAACCACTCCTCTGTCAAACCTTAAACAGCAATGGTCGACAATATAACAACAACAGCAACAACAACAACAACATGAACCACTCCTGTCAAACCTTAAACAGTAATGGTAGACAATATAACAACAACAACATGAACCACTCCTGTCAAACCTTAATCAGTGATGGTAGACAATATAACAAGAACAACATGAACCACTCCTCTGTCAAACCTTAAGCAGTAATGGTAGACAATATAACAACAACAACATAAACCACTCCTCTGTCAAACCTTAAAAAGTAATGGTAGACAATATAACAACAACATGAACCACTCCTGTCAAATCTTAATGAGTGATGGTAGACAATATAACAAGAACAACATGAACCACTCCTCTGTCAAACCTTAAACAGCAATGGTAGACAATATAACAACAACAACATGAACCACTCCTCTGTCAAACCTTAAACAGTAATGGTAGACAATATAACAACAACAACATGAACCACTCCTGTCAAACCTTAAGCTTTAATGGTAGACAATAAAACAACAACAACATGAACCACTCCTCTGTCAAACCTTAAACAGTATTGGTAGACAATATAACAACAACAGCATAAACCGCTCCTCTCTCAAATCTCAATCAGTGATGGTAGACAATATAACAACAACGACATGAACCACTCCTGTCAAACCTTAAACAGCAATGGCAGACAATATAACAATAACAACATGAACCACTCCTGTCAAACCTTAAACAGCAATGGCAGACAATATAACAACAACAACATGAACCACTCCTGTCAAACTTTAAACTGTAAGGGTAAACAATATAACAACAACATGAACCACTCCTGACAAACCTTAGTCAGTGATGGTAGACAATATAACAACAACAACATGAACCACTCCTCTGTCAAACATTAAACAGTAATAGTAGACAATATAACAACAGCATGAACCACTCCTCTGTCAAACCTTAAACAGTAATGGTAGACAATATAACAACAACAACATGAACCAGTCCTCTGTCAAATCTTAAACAGCAATGGTAGACAATATAACAACAACAACATGAACCACTCCTGTCAAACCTTAAACAGTAATGGTAGACAATATAACAACAACAACATGAACCATTCCTCTGTCAAACCATAAACAGTAATGGTAGACAATATAACAACAACAACATGAACCTTTCCTCTGTCAAATCTTAAACAGCAATGGTAGACAATATAAAAACAACAACGTGAACCACTCCTGTCAAACCATAAGCAGCAATGGTAGACAATATAACAACAACAACATGAACCACTCCTGTCAAACCTTAATCAGCAATGGTAGACAATATAACAACAACAACATGAACCAGTCCCCTGTCAAACCTTAAGCAGTAATAGTAGACAATATAACAACAATAACATAAACCACTCCTCTGTCAAACATTAAAAAGTAATGGTAGACAATATAACAACAACAAGAACCACTCCTGTCAAATTTTAAGCTGTAATGTTAGACAATATAACAACAACAACATGAACCACTCCTGTCAAACCTTAATCAGTGATGGTAGACAATATAACAACAACAACATGAACCACTCCTCTGTCAAACCTTAAACAGCAATGGAAAACAATATAACAACAACAACATGAACCACTCCTCTGTCAAACCTTAAACAGAAATGGTAGACAATATAACAACAACAACATGAACCACTCCTGTCAAACTTTAAACTGTAAGGGTAAACAATATAACAACAACATGAACCACTCCTGACAAACCTTAATCTGTGATGGTAGACAATATAACAACAACAACATGAACCACTCCTCTGTCAAACCTTAATCAGTAATGGTAGACAATAAAACAACAGCAACATGAACAACTCCTGTCAAGCCTTAAACAGTAATGGTAGACAATATAACAACAACAACATGAACCAGTCATCTGTCAAACCTTAATCAGCAATGGTAGACAATATAACAACAACAACATGAACCAGTCCTCTGTCAAACCGTAAGCAGTAATGGTAGACAATATAACAACAACAACATAAACCACTCCTCTGTCATACCTTAAAAAGTAATGTTAGACAATATAACAACAACAACATGAACCACTCCTGTCAAACCTTAAGCTTTAATGGTAGGCAATATAACAACAACAACATGAACCACTCCTCTGTCAAACCTAAAACAGCAATGGTAGACAATATAACAACAACAACATGAACCACTCCTCTGTCAAACCATAAACAGTAATGGTAGACAATATAACAACAACAGCATGAACCACTCCTGTCAAACCTTAAGCTTTAATGGTAGACAATATAACAACAACAACATGAACCACTCCTGTCAAACCTTAATCAGTGATGGTAGACAATATAACAACAACAACAACATGAACAAGTCCTCTGTCAAACCTTAAACAGTAATGGTAGACAATATAACAACAACAGCATAAACCGCTCCTCTGTCAAACCTTAAACAGCAATGGCAGACAATATAACAACAACAACATGAACCACTCCTGTCAAACCTTAATCAGCAATGGTAGACAATATAACAACAACAACATGAACCAC
>MJUT01059140.1:0-32862 GCA_002080005.1 Gigantidas platifrons
ACACGTACGGCAATTTTCCGTATTATATCCAATAATGACTTTTTCTTTTATGTTGTCCTAATTTGTATGTATATACATGTATGCCAATGGGCAAATATACGTTAATAAGTTATATTATGTACAATGCTAATAGAGAGAGAAACAATAGTTTAATATAATGATTATTTTCTATTTTAAACAAAATTCGACAAATAGTATTGTTAAGTGTATGCTTCATATGCAATGAAATAGCAAGAATTCATATAGTATATAAAATCCCTGGACATAGTATCATAAATTTTCCAAATGATGCAATGTATGCTATTAAAAGAGAAAAATGCTCTTGAATTAATTTTCTAAATTAAATAAGATTCCTTAAGAAGTTAATAATGCTACTCTCTGACTCTCTGTGGGTATTGAATGTATTATAACAATTTATTGTAGTGAATTACAAACATATATAGCAATCTGAAATGTATTGTAATACAAACTAATATTATCTAAATCTATGAATAATTCGTTATCTGAATCCTCTGGTTCATTTGATGATTACCAAAAACAGGGAAGAACCTAATTGGGATTGTTGTACCAATTAGGGGTATTATAACAGCAACGTGCCATAATAAACTTGTTATTTGTTAAAAAAAAAAAGAGAAACACAAACCAATTTACAGGGTTAGCAATAAAAAAGAAAAGAAAAAAAAAGACTTATTTGTTAAATTTCCTATAAACCTCTCTGGCAGTAAATATCTGTTGTTTTCTATAAACTGATTTGTTAAGTTTCCTATTAACGTCTATGTCAGTAAATATATGTTGTTTTCCTTCAACTTTGTTTTGTACCTGTGTGTTGTTTTCTTTAAATTTATCTGTCAGCACATATGTGTTATTTTCTCTGAACTTATCTGTCAGTACATATGTGTTGTTTTCTTTTAGCTTATATGCTAGTACCTTTGTGTTGTTTTCTATAAACTTAGCTGTTGAATTTCCTATAAACTTCTCTGTCAGTAAATGTCTGTTGTTTTGTATAAACTTATATGTCTGTACATATTTGTTGCTTTCCATAAACTTATCTGTTAGTAGGTTTGTGTTGTTTTCTCTACATCTAGCTGTTAGTACAAATGGATTCGACACAAGTTTTTCAACTTAGAATGTTTTCTCCAATACATACATATATATATACAAAATTCTGAACAATTAGCAATTAGATATACAAATTAAATATTAAATGCAATATAAAGGCATGAAATAAGCATGAATTAAGATAAAAATAAATAAATAAATAAATAAATGACGTGAATGTCTGTTGTTTTCCTTCAACTTTATTTTGTACCTGTTTGTTGTTTTCTATAAACTTATCTGTCAGTACATATGTGATGTTTCCTATAAACTTATCTGTTAGTACCTATGCGTTGTTTTTCATAAACTTACTTGTTAGTACCTATGTGCTGTTATCTATAATCTTATTTGTTAAATTTCCTATAAACTTTTCTGTCAGTAAATTTCTGTTGTTTTCTAAGAACTTATATGTCTGTGTATATTTATTGTTTTTCATAAACTTATATGTCAGTACATATGTGTTGTGTTCTATAAACTTATCTGTCAGTATCAATGTGTTGCTTTCAATAAACCTATATATTAGTACCTACGTGTTGTTTTTTATAAACTTATATGTTAGTACATATTTGTTGTTTTCTATAAACGTAGTTGTTAGTACATACGTGTTGTTTTATATAAACTCATCTATTAGTAACATGAGTTGTTTTCCATAAGCTTATCTGTTAGTACCTGTGTGTTGTTTTCTATAAACTTATCTTTTAGTAGCATGTGTTGGTTTCTACAAACTTATCTGTCAGTAGATATGTGTTGTTTCCTATAAACTTATCTGTCAGTACCTTTGTGTTGTTTTTTTATAAACTTATATGCTAGTACCTCTGTATTGGTTTCTATAAACCTATCTGTTAGTACCTATGTGTTGATTTATATAGACTAATTTGTTAAATTTCCTTTAAACCTCTCTGACAGTAAATATCTGTTGTTTTCTATAAACTGATTTGTTAGATTTCCTATTAACGTCTATGTCAGTAAATATATGTTGTTTTCCTTCAACTTCGTTGTGTACCTGTGTGTTGTTTTCTTTAAATGTATCTGTCAGTACATATGTGTTATTTTCTATAAACTTATCTGTCAGTACATATGTGTTGTTTTCTTTAAGCTTTTATGTTATTACCTATGTGTTGTTTTCTATAAACTTAGCTGTTTGTACCTATGTTTTGTTTTTTATAAACTTAGCTGTTTGTACCTATGTGTTTTTTTCTATAAACTTATTTGTTGAATTTCCTATAAACTTCTCTGTCAGTAAATGTCTGTTGTTTTCTATAAACTTATATGTCTGTACATATTTGTTGCTTTCCATAAACTTATCTGTTAGTACCTTTGTGTTGTTTTCTATGCATCTAGCTGTTAGTACAAATGGATTCGACACAAATTTTTCAACTTAGAATGTTTTCTCCAATACATACATATATATATACAAAATTCTGAACAATTAGCAATTACATATACAAATTAAATATTAAATGCAATATGAGGGCATGAAATAAGTATGAATTAAGATAAAAATAAATAATTCTATTCTTACTAGAATTTATCAATAACTCATAATCCGATTGGATATCGTCACTTATTCTACGTCATTCAAAAGGAATTTATAAATGGATATTTCCGTTTACCAGACTACTTATTTCCTCGGTCATTCCACGCGTATAAATCTACGAACAATGATACTAACAAGGATCTGCCATCTTGAAAATGTGAAATTCTACATGTCATATTTACAACAATACACAAAAACATTTAAACAGCTTACCTTGAACACTTATCTTAGTTAAATTGTATCAAATTTGAAGCGTACACGAAGCCAAATAACGTCTAATCTTTACGTTTCAAACTGGAAGTCTTCATATGTCGCCAATGTCGTCATGTTAGTTATTTTCCAAAGTCGTCAATAACATTTCGCGCATTTTTTTTTTTCAGATTAAAATCATGTGTATTGTATATCCATTGTTTGAGACTCTCCTTGGGCATTTCTTTAATAGTATTTACCGTAGAAAAGAAACACGATGTCCAAGAATAAGAATTATAAGGATTAAACACTGTGTTTTTAGGAAATTATGTATGTATAAACTCCGGCAGCTCACTGACAAACTTTACATAAATTCCTTCGGACTTTATTCAGTTTGTGAGTGATTTCCGGAGTTTATACATATATAATTTCATAAAAAACAGTGCTTAATCCTATAATAAATAAATAAATGACGTGAATATCTTGTTTTCCTTCAACTTTATTTTGTACCTGTGTGTTGTTTTCTATAAACTTATCTGTCAGTACATATGTGTTGTTTCCTATAGACTTATCTGTTAGTACCTATGCGTTGTTTTTCATACACTTACCTGTTAGTGCTGTTATCTATAATCTTATTTGCTAAATTTTCTATAAATCTCTCTGTCAGTAAATAGCTGTTGTTTTCTATAAACTTATTTGTTAAATTTCGTATTAACGTCTATGTCAGTAAATATATGTTGTTTTCATTCAACTTTGCTTTGTACCTGTGTGTTGTTTTCTTTAAATGTATCTGTCAGTACATATGGGTTATTTTCTATAAACTTATCTGTCAGTACATATGTGTTGTTTTTTTAAGCTTATATGCTAGTACCTATGTGTTGTTTTCTATAAACTTAGCTGTTAGTACATATGTGTTGTTTTCTATAAATGTATATGTTAATACATATTTGTTGTTTTCTATAAACGCAGCTGTTAGTACATACGTGTTGTTTTATATAAACTCATCTGTTAGTAGCATGTGTTATTTTCTATAAACTTATCTGTCAGTACATATATGTTGTTTTCTTTAAGCTTATATGCTAGTACCTATGTGTTGTTTTTAAAAAACTTAGCTGTTAGTACATATGTGTTGTTTTCTATAAACTTATATGTTAATACATATTTGTTGTTTTCTATAAACGTAGCTGTTAGTACATACGTGTTGTTTTATATAAACTCATCTGTTAGTAGCATGTGTTGTTTTTCATCAGCTTATCTGTTAGTACCTGTGTGTTGTTTTCTATCAACATATCTGTTTGTAGCATCTTTTGGTTTCTACAAGCTTATCTGTCAGTAGATATGTGTTGTTTCCTATAAACTTATCTGTGAGTACCTTTGTGTTGGTTTTTTTAAACTTATATTTTTGTACCTCTGTATTGGGTTCTATAAACCTATCTGTTAGTACCTATGTGTTGATTTATATTAAGTTATTTGTTAAATTTCCTATAAACCTCTCTGTCAGTAATATCTGTTGTTTTCTATTAACTGACCATAGGGTCCAATGTTCATCTCTGTCCTGCGGTGTTGGCCATCTTGAATTTCCGATCGGCATAAAAAACAGAAAATTTGTAGAGGAGCTTCCAATGATCATTCCTGGGTAGTTTGGTTTCAATTGTCCAAGTGGTTTCAGAGAAGAAGCGTTTTGAAACATTTTTCCCATATCGTCCAATGTTAATCTAAGTCCTGCCGTAGCAAACATTTTCAATTTCAAATCGGAACAAAAAACCTGAAGTTTATAGAGGATCCTCCAATGACCATTCATGTACAGTTTGGCTGTACTCATATTTGTAGTTTCTGAGAAGAAAGCACTTGAACATTTTCCCATAGGGTCCAATGTTAATCTATGTCATGCGGTGGCGGCCATCTTGGATTTCCGATCGGCATAAAAAACAAAAAAATTGTAGAGGACCTTCCAATGATAATTCCTGGGGAGTTTGGTTTTAGATCAAATCATCCCTGTCAAGCTGCTTTAGTCAACATCATAGACAGATGGATAGAGGAAATGAATAATGGAAATGTCAATGTAGTTATCCTCTTAGATCTAAAAAAGGCCTTTGATGTTGTTGACCATGATAGCATTGCTAAAAAGCTTGAAATATATGGATTCAATAAAAAAGCTTTAGCTCTGTGTAAATTTTATATGATCGATAGAACACAACAAGTACAAATCGGTAATGCTCTTTCGGATAAGTGTCCAATGAAATATGGAGTACCTCAATGCTCAATACTAGGACCTTTATTGTTTATTTTATATATAAATGACCTGCCTTTAAGTATCTCAAATTGCAAAACTGATATGTATGCTGATGATTCTACAATACTCATTTCTGGGGAAAATGTTTCAGACATACAAACTAAAGTCCAAGAAGACTTGAATAGAATTGAATTGTGGTGCAAGGATAATAATATGTTTATAAATTGTAATAAAACTAAATGTATGACAGTTGAAACAAAGCAAAAACTTGCATTTCAAAATAAAGAACTATTTTTGACAATTAATTCTGAACAATTACAACATTCCTCTTGTGAAAAATTACTAGGAATCAAAATTGACTCAAATTTCAATTTGAAAAATCAAATTGATCAAATCTGTTCTAAAATATCATCAACAATCTACCTTCTTTTAAAAAATTAAGACATATTTAAATCTTGAATCAAGGCAACTTTTTTATTCGGGTTATATTTTGTCTTTAATTGATTATTGCTGTGTTGTTTGGGGAAATTGTTCAAATGAGGGACTAAATCGCTTTCTTAAATTACAAAAAAGAACAGCAAGATTGATATTAGAACAAGATCCCATTGCACCATCTGAACCTCTGTTTAAAGAACTTGGATGGATGAGTATTGAACAAAGAATCAAATACCATAAATATCTTCTTGTTTCAAAATGTCTAAAGAATGAAGCACCTATATATTTAAAAAAAAAATCCAATACATGTCTGATAAAAATCCTTACTCTCTCCGAAATGTTGTAAGTGAAAAATTACAAATCCCAAAACTTTTACAAACTGTACTCTGGACCAAAGCTATGGAATGAACTTCCGTTTTTGATACGGCAAGCTTCCTCTCATAATGCATTTAAAATAAAAGTTAAAAGTCTCATTTTAAATGATGATATACCTTAAATTACCATTAAATATTTACTAATTCTTTTTGTGTATACTTCTTACAATGTATTGTTTCTTGTGTATCACTTTTGTATAGTGTATTTTACAATGTAGGTTGAAATATGTCAATGAGGGCCTCAGGTAAGATTAGTTATTAACTAACTGTGTAACCCTCTATAAATAAAGAATTTATTATTATTATTATAATTATTATTATTATGTTTCAATTGTTCCAGTGGTTTCAGAGAAGCGTTTTGAAACATTTTTCCCTTAGGGTCCAATGTTAATCTAAGTCCTGACGTAGCCGCCATTTTGAATTTCATATCGGAACAAAAAACATAAAGTTTGTAGAGGACCATCCAATGAACATTCATGTACAGTTTGGCTTTAATTACATTTGCAGTTTCTGAGAAGAAGGCATTTGAACATTTTCCGAAAGGGTCCAATGTTAATCTATGTCCTGCGGTGGCGGCCATCTTGGATTTCCGTCCGGCATAAAAACAGAAACTTTGTAGAGTACCTTCCAATGATCATTCCTGGACAGTTTCGTTTCAATTGTACAAGTGGTTTCAGAGAAGAAGCGCTTTGAAACATTTTTCCCATAGGGTCCAATGTTAAATTAAGTCCTGCCATATCCGCCATTTTGAATTTCATATCAGAACAAAAAACCTACTGTTTGTAGAAGAAAATCCAATGAACATTCATGTACAGTTTGGCTTTAATCAGATTTGTAGTTTCTGAGAAGAAGACATTTGAACATTTTCCCATAGGGTCTAATGTTAATTTATGTCCTGCGGTGGCGGCCATCCTGAATTTTCGATCGGCATAAAAAAACAGAAACTTTGTAGAGGAGCTTCCAATGATCATTCCTGGGCAGTTTGGTTTCAATTTTCCAAGTGGTTTCAGAGAAGAAGCGTTTTGAAACATTTTCCCCATAGGGTCCAATGTTAATCGATGTCATGCGGTGGCGGCCATCCTGGATTTTCGATCGGCATAAAAAACAACCCATTTGTAGAGGAACTGTCAATGATCATTTCTGGGCAGTTTGGTTTCAATTGTCCAAGTGGTTTCAGAGAAGAAGCATTTTGAAACATTGTTCCCATAGGGTCCAATGTTAAAGTAAGTCCTGCCATAGCCGCCATCTTGAATTTCATATCGGAACAAAAAATCTAACGTTTGTAGAGGACCATCCAATGAACATTCATGTACAGTTTGGCTTTAATTACATTTGCAGTTTCTGATAAGAAGGCATTTGAACAATTTCCCATAGGGTCCAATGTTAATCTATGTCCTGCGGTGGCGGCCATCTTGGATTTTCGTTCGGCATAAAAAACAGAAACTTTGTAGAGTACCTTCCAATGATCATTCCTGGACAGTTTCGTTTCAATTGTCCAAGTGGTTTCAGAGAAGAAGCGCTTTGAAACATTTTCCCCATAGTGTCCAATGTTAAACTAAGTCCTGCCGTAGCCGCCATTTTGAATTTCATATCGGAACAAAAAACCTTCTGTTTGTAGAAGAAAATCCAATGAACATTCATGTACAGTTTGGCTTTAATCAGATTTGTAGTTTCTGAGAAGAAGGCATTTGAACATTTTCCCATAGGGTCCAATGTTAATCGATGTCATGCGGTGGCGGCCATCTTGGATTTCCGATCGGCATAAAAAACAAAAACTTTGTAGAGAACCTGCCAATTATCATTCCTGGGCAGTTTGGTGTCAATTGTCCAAGTGGTTTCAGAGAAGAAGCGTTTTGAAACATTTTTCCTATAGGGTCCAATGTTAATCCAAGTCCTGCCGTAGCTGCCATTTTGAATTCCATATCGGAACAGAAAACCTAACGTTTGTAGAGGACCATCCAATGAACATTCATGTACAGTGTGGCTTTAATCATATTTGTAGTTTCTGAGAAGAAGGCATTTGAACATTTTTTCATAGGGTCCAATGTTAATATATGTCCTGCGGTGGCGACCATCTTGGATTTCCGATCAGCATAAAAAACAGAAACTTGGAAAAGGACATGCCAATGATCATTCACTTACAGTTTGGGTTCAGTCAGTTCATTAATTTCAGAGAAGAAGATCTTTGAAATTTCAACCAATCAGAGCATATTATTGGCCCTGGCAGCCATGTTAAATATCCGACTGGAACGAAAAACAAAAAATTTGTAGAGGACCACCTAAGGAACATTGCTGCTAAGTTTGGTTCCAATTGGCCAAGTGGTTTCGGAGAGGAAGCTTGAAATGTGAAAAGTTTGCAGACGACAGACGACGGACGTCAAGTGATGACAATAGTCCATGGTCCATGTGAACTAAAAATCAACCAAAGACAACCATTGACAAAGGTTCCTGACTTGGGACAGGCACACAAAAGTGTGGTGGTGTTAAACAACAAAAATCAACCAAAGACAACCAATGACAAAGGTTCCAGACATGGGACAGGCACACAAAAGTGTGGTGGTGTTAAACAATAAAAATCAACCAAAGACAATCATTGACAAGTTCTGACTTGGGACAGGCACATACTGGTGTGGTGGTGTTAAACAACAAAAATCAACAAAGACAACCATTGACAAAGGTTCCTTATTTGGGACAGGCACATACAAGTGTGGTGGTGTTAAGCAACACAAATCAACCAAAGACAATCATTGAAAAAGGTTCCTGACTTGGGACAGGCACATACAAGTGTGGTGGTGTTAAACAACAAAAATCAACCAAAGAAAATCATTGACAAAGGTTCCTGACTTGGGATATGCATATATAAGTGTGGTGGTGTTAAACAACAACTATCAACCAAAGACAACCACTGACAAAGGTTCCTGACTTGGGACAGGCACATACACGTGTGGTGGTGTTAAACAACAAAAATGAACAAAGACAACCACTGACAAAGGTTCCTGACTTGGGACAGACACACAAGTGTGGTGGTGCTAAACAACAAAAATCAACCAAAGACAACCATTGACAAAGGTTCCTGACTAAGGACAGATACATACAAGTGTGGTGGTGTTATACAACAAAAATCAACAAAGACAACTATTGACAAAGGTTCCTGACCTGGGACAGGCACACAGAAGTGTGGCGGTTTTAAACAACAAAAATCAAATAAAGACAACCATTGACAAAGGTTTCTGACTTGGGACAGGCACACAAGTGTGGTGGTGTTATACAACAAAAATCAACCAAAGACAACCATTGGCAACGGTTCCTGACTTGGGACAGGCACACAAAAGTGTGGTGGTGTTAAACATGTTTTGTGAGATCTTAAACATCCCCCTATACCTTAATCAATGGCAGAACACGTATTATCATTAAGTGACACTATAAAAACAAAAACAAAAACACTTAATTAGATAAGTACCGTACTACAGACAAGAGACAAATATAAAATAAAACAAGACTAGCAAGTACAGACTTACGAATGCTTGATGTTAACTGACAACTAGCCAAGTCACTTAATCAGGTGATAAAATGATCAGGCTTCCCACACTGGTATATTGACTATGGGATTTCATATATTAAATGATTGCATCCTACTGTCACATTTTAGGCACCTGATGCATTTTGCTGAATAATGTAAATTCAGCTATTTGCTGGTGACCTAAAATCATTAATGTTGTGAATGTTGATTATCAAATGAATTATGGAAACATAAAGATTTTTTTTAATTCTTGTTTATGTTCTATTTAATATATACTTATAACTGGATTTATCAATTTAACCTCAAACCCTTCCTGGTCTTCTGTTTTCTTTATGTAATGGATAGCCTTTTCAACTGGGCTAAGTTCCTTGCTCTGTAATAATCAAACAAATATTGAGTTTATTAATTCTTCTTTAGAGAATCATAAAAGTGTTGAATTTAACCCAGATTTATTTTGGTGTTCATGTAAAAATATTGATAATTTTCTTCCATATATTTTCATACATGTAAAGATAATCAGTAAATCTGCCATAGCAAATAACTGCAGTAAGTTTTTGGTCCCAGGGTGTGTTATTTTGAAACAACTCTGTTTACCGATATATATTAGTCTGGTAACAAGCAGAATATGAAAATATGTGATCAAATTGTTTTGAATTATTTTTTCCAGGAGTGGGAGCAGAATTTGTAATTTTATTCTACTGACACTAGATAACAACAAAATATATAGATGAAGAGGGTCCTCCTTGTAGCTAGTGCAAATGGACAAATCTTACTCAGTTGTCCAGATGCATGGGTCACCAGGGGTTAGTACCAAACGAACCCTTCCCTGAAATACCAAATTACAATATACATTTTATGTGCATCACGGTGCATATTTACTAAACTTGTATATCATATTGAGGCAAATTTCGTAGTCCTCCTTGTAGCTATAGCAAGTGGACAAGTACCAAGAGTTGTCCATATGCAACAGTCACCAAGGACAGGTGCTTAAAGGACATTCCCTCATATGTATTCTGCTTTTTGTGGACATTTGAGCAATGCAAGAAAAAACTACTCATAAATTGGTGACCTGATGCAGACTTCAGTGCAACATGTCCCAAATTGCTCCTGAATTTTTACTTTTTAGTAATAGACACCACAGTGGCAGAGGAATTACTATGCAGACCTTTCATATTTGTTGATGAAAGTGCCAAGTTCATTAGTGCAAACAGAAGGTGAACTGTCCTTTAAGCACATACCTTGGTGACTTTTGTATCTGAATGAATTAAATATTTGTGCATGTGCACTCTGTATTGATTATATATTTTCTGTGTGATTTTGAAATGATACATGCAAGACTTTCGCATGCATTTTAATGGTTGGAGGTATTTGAAATGGGACCTGATGCTGCTTTTGGTGCTTAATCAACCATAATGTACAATATTATTATTGTTATTGTTTTTTCACGCGGACTACGACAGGTATCCCGTGCCTTGTGCATGATGTCTTAGTAGGTTAACTTTTTTATTTCTTAAACTTTAAATAATTGTTTCACGCGGACTACGACAGGTATCCCATGCCTTGTGCAGGATGTCTTAGTAGTATTTAACAACACTTGCGGCTGCGAGTCGAGTGACCCCTTTTTTGTTACTTACAAAGCCGGGCACGAACCCACGCCGTATTGGTGATAGGCTTGTATGAGTTGTTAAATCCAACGACCTAACTCATTGAGCCACCCGGCACCCGTGCCCCCAAGATCAACAGGAAATAATCGCATGAAAAAGGGTCAAAAGAAAAAGAAACAAACATTTAATTCAGTATCGTGACATCACATTTTAATGTATGCTTCAATAAGATTTACTGTGTTTCGACTGACGGACAAACGACCATTGTTTTGTGCTTTGGTTTTGAATAAATGTATGTGTATATACGTTTCATCAATAATAAATAAAAATATTTTTTAACTTTAAATAATTGTTTCACGCGGACTACGACAAGTATCCCGTGTCTTCTGCGGGATGTCTTAGTAGGTTAACTTTTTTCTTAAACTTTAAATAATTGTTTCACGCGGACTATGACATGTACCCCGTGCTTTGTGTAGGATGTCTTATCAGTATTTAACAAACTTTCCGAAAAGAAGGGAAACTATATATTTGACGAAATGGCTTCTTGTTGGAGCATGGAGTAAAACAATGATTGGCCAAGTAATTAGACATGTATTCAATAGAATATTGAGTAAAAACCATTATTGGGCGAATAATTAGACACACATGCAACATGTATAGAACACGTATCTGAATAGTTTTTGATTGTTCTTAATTAGCTTTGATTACAATTAGCTATCACCCACATTGAAGCCACAAATCAACTCAACTACACCAGTTCAGAAGCCACAAATTAACTCGGGATACCAAGCTTGCATTCAAAAGTTCAAATTTATTTTAATTAAAAAATACAATACAAACTTATGAATGGTAATGATCACATAATACTAAACGTTTGCACATTGCTTTCTTAACATAATAGATTAAAACAAAAGCAAATATCAGAATTAAAGAACGAAAATATGATGACAGCTTGCACACCTGAAAAAGAAAATAATTATGAATGAATCACTCATATTATCAAAAATGACAGTTATACAAATCTCAAGAACATACATATGTACAAATAGAGCTTAATATCCATTTCTTTATTTCGCGGCGTTTAATCGTCGATGTCAGTGTTTTGGCGGCGTTTTAAAGTAAATCACCAAAAACACCGTGTTCGATTTTTCTCGGACATTTCGCGGTGTTAACACCGCGTTTTTTTCAAATTTCACCGACATTTTCGTGATTTCACCAACGTCGCCCACAGTGGTTTCTTGCTAAATCGCGCTGTTCGTGCTGTATATGTATCAGGGGTCCAAATTAGCGATCGCCCAGTCGCCCACGGCAACCAAAATGTCACCTTGGCGACTTGAAAACGCAGAAAGACAGCCCAGCTGGCTATTAAAAATTCCAGTAGCCCTGTATCCCTAAACTACCATTTGTCCGTTTGTATCGTGATCGTTTTTCTCTTACCTGTTCAACTGAAATGTTTCTAACTGAAAGGAACATCAGTTATGGTTTTTCAAACAGGAAACCAGAATGCCTAGTTAATAGAATATTCCTCAGTCTAAGAGCACTCTAAATTTCGGTAAATTTCCAAAGTTCAAAACATACCAGTGCGGTCGGAAGGATTCGAGAAAAGGTGATTTTTTTTATATTTTGTAATTAATTAATTGTTGCTATTTATATTATAGCATGTCGTTAATGTATTAAAATACCCCTCCCCCACCTCCCTAGCAGCCCTCATCATTTTCACCTGGGCTACTGTTTTATAATCTGGGCTAGCAGTCTCGAAATTTCAGTAGCCCAGCTGGCTATTATGCACAAAATGTTAATCTGGGACCCTGCATATGTACAAACAATCTACAATATAAAAACTTCCCATCTTAAAAACTGTAGGAGGAGTTACATAGACAAACTATGTTTGCAAATTTCACAAAAAAAGACTAAATTCAACATTTATTTATTTTTTTAATTACTTAAATCGAAATCCTTACAATATGCACATCTGTGATATATGTACAAACAACCTGCATTATAAAAAAAATACTAGCTTAAAAACTGTAGGAGCAGTTGAGCCAACACGTACACTCTATGTGGATGGACAGACAAAGTAAAACAATATACCCCCCGATTTTTCATTGTGGGAGCATAAAAAGGGGGGGGGCTTTGTGGTCACAACTGCAAGCTTATGTGTTCACATTAAAATCCTTCCACAATATAACGATCAAAATCAATTGAGAAATTGCAGAGCAAAAGCGAATTTGATGTATTTTGTATTGACGAGACACAGCGCTGGGAGACATAGCATTCCGTCAAATTGATGCAAGCCTCGACATTAACGTTTGTTCAATTGTCATGTACCAGTGAAAACTGACGTTGGACAAGTAGATATTGCACAAAGAAGAGCTAGCAAACAATTACCGGGGCTATCATCACTATCCTATGAAGATCGACTTAGGAAATTGAAATTACCAACTTTAGCATACAGAAGATCACGCGGTGACATGATAGAACTCTATAATATTTTAACCGGTAAATACGACGAAGATGTATCTAACCTCCTACGAACAAGAGATGAATCAACAACAAGAGGCCATCAATAAATCACACTCATCACTTAAAGAACTGTTGAAATATGGAACAATTTAACATCTAAAGTTGTAACAGCACCAACCATCATGTCATTTGAATCACGACAAGACAAATTCTGGGAAAATCAGCCAAGAAAATACAGCTACAGCCATGAAATTGTGATAAACACGACCGGACACAAATCTAAATATAACTAGTTTAGATGAGGAGCTGAGAGAAGAGGCATCCTGCGGAGACCTTCAGTCAGAAGAGGATCTGTGAGCATTAATGACAGGACGAGATAATGTTTGTGAGACAATAACCAAAACATTTTATATAAATTGCTGATAACTATTCTCTGTTTTTTATAATTTGTATAAAACAAATTTTGGACAACTAAAAGATTGAGTCGGACAAGTACTTTTTCTAGTTAGTTGTCCGAAGGGACAAGTTAAAGAAAATGTTAATGTAGAGGCCTGAATTCTCTACCTCTGTTTTTCAAATTGTAATGCAATCTCATTATGTATTCATGTATGGTATCTGTGGACTAATCTAAAATTTTCTAAAAATATTTAAACAAACAGTTCTGGAATCACGTAACTGTAAATCAACAATAGTTGCATTAATATATATACAACTTTTGAATGCTATCAATTGTCTTTGTACAGTGCAAACATCCATGCACCAGTGAATTATTCTATTAATAACATACATTTTCCATATGTTTTTATTTAAGAACTGATAAACATTATAAAGGTGATTTTGCATTGAAGAATTGTTTGAAAAATAAGAAAATTCTACAAATGTGCAAATTTTCACTGATTTTTTACTTATGAGTCATTCCATACAAAAAGGGATAAGTATGACCACCAATGTTTGTGATAAGTTAGTAGCCAAGTAAAGAGATCTACATTTTGTATTATTGACTTATTATTATTTATTCCTTACTTACACTGAACAAATATAAAACATAAACGTGTGCAGTTTGGTATGAATTTCACTTGTTTATTTAATAATTACCAGAGTACTAGTGCATTATTTTGGTTGAAAAATTGTGACATAAATGTCAGGGAAGATAAAATTCTGAAATAAATGGTTATTATCAGTTCTATAGTTTTCTGTAGTAGCTAAAATGGAAGAAAAATGTTAAAACTCAAGGGGAAAATGATTTGGTACTATTTTTATGAACCCCAGGATACTAAGAAGAGGGGTTAAAAAAGGTATGACACAGATGTGATGATATTCCGTCAAAAAGGGCACCCTTTATGGGTTTTTTTCAAACCCACATACTCTGATTGAGTCACGACTGAACTGTTGTTTCAATTAGTTTCATAACTTTAGTGCTTGGAAAAATGAGTTGTTTCGTTCTTTCCTCTACAAATAATCGTTTATCTAGAAGTCAAACCAAACTGGTGCGGATTCGTCAAGATTTTCTATTCGTCACGTCCGTGTATTTATTTACTTTTACGTGAAAGCAACCTGATCCGCAACGTGACCCGTAATCGGAGCTTGAAATTGTAATCAAATTTTGTGACGTACTACACATAAACAACATTTAAATAGCGGCTTAGACATGAGCAGATAAGTTGTTCCGTCAAAAAAAAAATTAGACATCATCACGTCCGTTTCTATATGAAACGTCCATTCCTATAATGATAATTTTGTCATTTTCTGACTTTATGCTGTTCAGTATGATTGATACCGTTTATTGCTCATTAAGAAGCTTTAGAAAGCTACATGTTCTCAATCCCAAAGACCGAAACTTGTTTGCAAAAAAGAAACTTTGGGTTATGGTCCTGATTATTGACTCCGTTTGGCGTCCCAGATATCTGTTCCAACATCACGTTTGTTAAAGTAAATGGAAACAATACTTTTTTTGTAGAAAATAAAGTGTAAATAGAAATTTGATTTTGTTGTTTTTGTTGATGGATTTTACATCAGAAACAAATAAGTGTAAAAAACAATTGGATAAGGATAATATAAAGAGAGTGGTCAAACATCACATATCCATTGTCATCACATCCGTGCAGATGTCAACATCACATCATGCTACAATTATAACTGATTTTTTAACATGGAAACTGTCTAATGTTGCTAGATGTCTAGAATGGATTTCTCTTACATCACTTGATGGCAAATTTCAAAACATGTTTCAGCCATTGATGAACATTACATTGTAATAACTTCTCAAAAATGGGTGTTTGCCATTGTCAATATTTCGTATGTCAAACTCTTAGATATAATAAGAATATAACATAATCTAACTTTTTTAGCAGCTTAATTCGATCTAAATCAGATTAATTTCAATTATTGCTGGTCTTTATAACTATCCCAAGTACACAATTATTATCAAAAGATCATTTATTTTGTCAACATCACAGCTGTGACACACTTGGGACTACCTATTAAATTGGTCATAGCTCTTTCATTTCCAAAGAAGTTATCTTTTCTTGTATCTCAGGTGAACTAGAGACTCTCCTGTTAAAAAATATGGAAAGAAAATTCAGTTTAAGGTTTTTTGAAATTTTATTGATCATGTCATACGTTTATCCTCTTTTTCATGGAATGACTCTAATACAACAATCATTCAGAAATTATTTTAAACTAGAGAAACTAGAGAAAGTTGTTCTGGTGATCACAGATACCCCCGTATTCTAAATTTTCATCCAGTAACATTTAAAGTCCCTATCTTCTAAGGGAAAAAGGGCCATAATCCATGAACAGTAAATGTCAATTTCACCATAATCGAATCTAATCTGTATTTTATGGTACATCGCATTGTGTTAAAGTTTGAAAAGATTTCGTTGAGTCGTACCTTAAATACCACCCGGAAACCTAGAAAGTCCCTATTTTCTAATAGAAAAAGGGCCAAACCTTATGAACGGTAATTGTGAAATACACCATAATCAAACTTAACCTGTATTTTATGGTATACAGCATTGTGTTATAGTTTGAAAAGATTTGGTTGAGTGGTATTTTAAATATCATTCAGAAACTTAAAAAGTCCCAATTTTCTAAGAGAAAAAGGGTCATAACTTATGAACGTTAAATGTAAAATACACAGTAATCGAACTTAACATGTATTTAGTGGTCGTCCACAACATTGTGTTAAAGTTTGAAAAGATTTGGTTGAGTGGTATTTTAAATATCATTCAGAAACTTAAAAAGTCCCAATTTTCTAAGAGAAAAAGGGCCATAACTCAGGAACGGTAAATGTGAAATACACAGTAATATATCTTAACATGTATTTAGTGGTTCACAGCATTGTGTTAAAGTTTGAAAAGATTTGGTTGAGCCATACTTTAAATATCATCTGGAAACCTAAAAAGTCCCTATTTTCTAAGAGAAAAAGGGCCATAGCTCAGGAATGGTAAATATGAAATACACCGTAATCGAATTTAACCTGCATTTAATGTTCCACAGCATTGTGTTAAAGTTTGAAAAGATTTGGTTGAGACATACTTTAAATATCATCCGGAAACCTAAAAAGTCCCTATTTTCTAAGAGAAAAAGGGCCATAACTCAGGAACGATAAATGTGAAATACACCGTAATAGAACTTAACCTGTGTTTAATGATCCACAGCATTGTGTTAAAGTTTGAAAAGATTTGGTTGAGCGGTACTTTATCATCCGGAAACCAAAAGTGTGACGGACGAACGGACTGACGAACATGAGGATCCCTATATACCTCCGACTCTCGTCGAGCGTGGGTATAAACATATTTGATAGTTACTTGATATATACAAATTAACATAAACAATTTAATTTTCGCAATATTACACTGACATTAGATGTAATTTTGATATATTATAACTGAATGAAAGTTGATTCTGCATAATCTAAATGTTCTACAAATCATACGGTCATATTGGATTCCTGGACAGGATCAGCGGAATTTAAATTTGAAAACTTGCCATCTAAGGATCATCTCTCAAACTATGAGAAATATGTCACTGACAGTGAGTGTGCTTTGATTCTGAGGTGTACATATCAACACATGATAGTTGAACAAGTGTATATATTTAAAGTGAGTGTGGACACAAATTATTAAATTGGAAACACTGGAACAGGGGATCCTTATATGTTAGTCTACCAATTCAATGTCTTAAGATGTACAGAAATATCTTACAGTCATTACCACATCATGAGATTTTTATCTATTTGATTGACATCTGCCCCAAGTTTAATGTAAATTTTGCTCAAATTTTTCTTTAAAAAAAAATTTCATCAAAATATAACATTGACATGAAATTATACAATGAACAACAACTTTTATTAATCTTTGCAGTTCATTAGAATTACATTGTGTCAACAGACACCTTATTTTGCTGATACATTTAAATGATATCAGAAAAATAATAAATCTCTGGTGATATACAAACAAAATGTATAATACCACAGTCACATGAAGTTTCAAAAATTAAGGGGGAAAAAAAGAAAAACTTGGAAAATTTTGGTCATCTATAAGAAATATTTTCAACAATTTCACATTAAATCTTCTCTTTTCATCAATAAATCAGTTTTCAGTTTTCCAGAAACTACCCCTAAGGTGATAAGGTGATGACATTATAGCAGTGCATATTTACATGAAAGTTTGATAAGGTTATATTTTAAATAAATTTTTCTACATTTTAATATTTTCCATTGATTAAAATTTAAGTCTTAATTTATAGTTTTGCATGATAAGATTTTACTTAGTGCATGTAGTTTTAGAAAAACAGGTAGTGGTAAGTTAGAAAAGATTTATTTGTTGTTTATCTCTCAAGCAAACAGGATGGCGGAATGAGTAAGACGGTGTTTGTGTATGTCCTAAAGAATTCTCAATTTAAAGTATGTTGTAGATGCAAATGTATTTGAACTTTTGTGAATGTTGTTTCGGAAAAGAACATTTTTAATATTCAACAGTTAAATGGGGAAAAATAATAAGAGGAATAGGAGTAACAACAGTACAACAGGTTTGACTCCACCGACCAAAACAATAGCAAATATGGCGTCGCCCTATGAACAACAACAACAAAGTGTTTAAAATTTGTTGATCCAAGCTCATGAAACTTTATATACTAGTACTCCAATGAACACATGTCAGAGATTACCGTCTTGAACCCACTTACCTCTAACACTAGTCCCGTATCTATTCATGTGTCTGCTCCAGTACTTCATCCACCTGGAAATCAATCTCTGCCGTCACATTCTGCTCCTTTACCCACGTTACCTACGTATCCTTACCCAAATGATAATACTCGTCCAAATATTGCTATGGAGATGCTTGTTTCCACAATAAATATTATTAACCAAAGATTGGAACGCATTGATGTTGTAGTTTGTGAAAAACTCTCAAAACTTGACCAAAAAATTGATGAAAGGTTTGATAAAATCGAGAAAAGTATAACAAACATTTATGACGAAATTGAAAATGTAAAAACTACCCAAAAAGTGCACTCTGAAATTTTAGACAAAGAAGAAACTCATCATCATGAAATTGCCGACAGGATGAATTTACTGGAAAATTACGCCCAAAATATTGAAACAGAAAAAAACCAAATAAGAGAGGATCACTTGAAAATGCAAACTCATACTATGAAGTATAACTTAATTTTTGGTGGAATAGGGCAGACTGCACTTGATTATGAGGAAGATACTGAAGCTGTTTTAAAGGAGTTTATTACAACTGAACTTGAGAGACCTGATGCAGATCAAATTAACTTCCAAAACGTGCACCGTTTAAGGAAAATGAATGATGGCAAACCCCGCAATAGTATTGCCCGCTTTACGCACTACAAAGACCACGAACGTGTAAGGAAAGTTATTCCCGTGAAACTTAAGGAAAAGACCCGTTATACAGTTAACCAGCAGTATCCGACGGAAATTATAAATAGACGACAAAACTTTTATCCGAAAATGAAGGAGCTCCAGAGACGTGGTATGCGCGCATCATTGGTATATGACAACATTTTTGTAAATGGTCGTCCGTACGATGAAACCCGTGATGAGCCTCCAAATCCAGCAAACGCCAGGCATAGCTAGGACAACACATCAGACAATCGTAGACATTCAAATTTAAATGTAAATAAACTTAATATAACTTACCTTAATGTTTTTGGTATCAGTTCACAATTACTGAATCCAGATTTTGAAACATTAATAACAAACTACGATATACTTGTACTAGTTGAAACAAAAACTGATGAATATGACAATATCAAACTTCCAAATGAATATACATGTTATTCAAAGCATAGACAAAATTTAAAAAGAAATCGGGTGGCATTATTATTATTTGTAGAAAAATATTGTCAACATTTTTGAAATGTATTCAGTCTGATTCCGAATTTGTACAGTGGGTAGAAATATTAAATGATATCTCTGATAAAAGTAAAAATATTTTATTGGGATGTGCTTACATTCCCCCAGAGTTTTCACCATATTCTTCTGATGAAGCTTTCTTACAGTTAGAAGATGAAATTATCACACATTCAAATTTCTAAAAATGTAGCTCTTATTGGAGATTTTAATTCAAGAACTTCTATACGAAGTGATTTCGCTATACCAGGCGAAAATTTACTTGAAATTTGCAAGTTGATGATGATATTGGTCACGAAAATATATTTTCTTATCTTATATTAGAAAAAAAAAATATCCCTTTGCAAAGGTACAGTTGGGATAAAGGTAGAGTCAATAAATATGGTAATCTTTTATTAGAATGTTGTAAAAGATGTGGTCTTTTTATTTGTAATGGTAGAATATTTACAGATAAAATTATTGGTCATAATACATGTAAAGACTCTAGTTTAGTTGACTATTTAATTGTACACCCTATCATGTTTGATTTCATTAGTTATTTTAAAGTTGAAGACTTTAACCCTATGTTTTCAGATGTCCACTGTAGACTTAGTTTTACATTGTTATTTAATACATCTAATAAGTGTAATAGTATTCACAACGACAATAACAAATTGAAAAATCAAGATACTCACATTAGATGGGATTACCGTAAAACACACGATTTTGTCCATATATTATCCAATGACGAAACACTACAACACATTGACGGTCAATTAAGTGATATTGATAAAAACACAATTACAACTGATCAGTTGAACGGTCTAGTTAGTGACCTAGGTCATGTACTTTTAGATACTGCCGAGATATTACAGGGCAAGGTTAAAATAAATAATGTTTCTCCGAACTGAGATCAGAAACCGTTGTATGATAAACTATGTAAAGAAAAACGAAATCAGTTTAATATGGCAAGACTTTCATATAATAGAGTGAAATCAGGTGCAAATAAAAATACAATGAATATAAAAGCAAAATAATACCGTAAGACTTTAAACATAAGTTATCAAAAATATGAAGAAAAATGTGCATCTGAAATGCGAGCAATGTCAAAATATGATACGAAAGGATTCTGGAAGACTTTGAAAAAATATTCTGGTAATAGAAAAGAAACCCCACCTGTTGATATTGATACATTCTTTGAATATTTTAAGAATTTGAATTTTTGTGAAGAGGATATTGACGAATTCTGCAATGACCCTGTGTATAACGAAATGTTGAATGGGGTAATTACAGAAAAGGAGGTTTTAGATGCAATAAAAGGTTTGAAAAATAATAAAGCGCCGGGTAGTGACAAATTAATTAATTATTTTTTTTAAATTCTCCGCCGTTTTTAGTATCTATTTATGCTTTATTGTTTAATGTTGTTTTTGATAGAGGTATTATACCAGAAACTTGGACAACTGGAATAATTATACCAGTTTATAAAAACAAAGGATGTCAAACAGATCCAGACAATTTTAGAGCTATAACGTTAAATAGTTGCTTAGGTAAATTGTTTACATTCATTGTTAACACTAGACTCAATTTATTTGCAAATGAGGTCACACTTAAACACGAAAATCAAATGGGCTTTCGAAAAGGATACTCTACAATAGACAATATTTTTGTACTACATGTCCTCATAGAGTTGTATTTTTCTTTCGGAAAGAAACTATTTTGTACCTTCATAGACTTTCGGAAGGCTTTTGATACGGTCAGTAGATCTGGACTGTGGAAAAAACTTCAATTTAGTAATATTAAAGGAAAGTGTTTTAAAGTAATATTTAATATGTACCAGGGTATTAATCTTGTGTTAAGTATAAAGAATGCCAGTCTGATTTTTTCCCTTGTCTTACAGGTGTAAGACAAAACGAACATTTATCCCCTTTCTTATTCTCCGTTTTTCTAACTGATTTGGAAGATTACTTTAAGAATTTAGATGCAGTTCCTTTGGAAAAGTTAAAAGAACGGTTTTATAATGAACTGCATATATTGCTTGAATTATTTGTCATATTATATGCTGATGACACTGTTTTACTGTCTGAAACAAAAGAGGGTATGCAACAATCGCTAAATATTTTTCAGTTGTATTGTGATTTGTGGAAATTGGATGTAAATATTAACAAAACAAAGGTTATGGTTTTTAGCAAAAAGAAGAATCTTAACTATTCATTTATATTACAAGATAAACAGTTAGAAGTTGTAGAAACTATTTAATTTTTAGGTATTATTTTTAAAGATAATGGTACTTTTTTTTAAACAAAAAAGAAACTTGTAGATCAGGCTCAAAGGTCCTTACATTTTATTTATACGACTATCAGGAATGAAAGCATACCTGTCGACTTACAATTAAAATTGTTTGATTCTATGATTGAACCAATACTTTTATATGGTTCTGAAGTCTGGGGATATGAGAATTTAAAAATATTGGAACAAATTCATCTTAAATTCTGTAAACGAATTCTAAAAGTTAGAAATACTACCCGGAATTTTATTGTTTATGGGGAATTAGGTAGATTTCCTTTAGAAATTCGAGTAAAACTTCGTATGGTTTCATATTGGTGTAAACTTGTGAATAATGAAACAAAATTTAGTAGTTCCTTATACAGGCTGATGTTATGTTTAAAAAATCAGGGTCAGAATAATTTCAAGTGGAATAATTATGTAGAATCTATATTAAATAGAGCTGGATTGGGATATATTTTGATAAATCAGGTTGGATATTGTGATAAAACATATCTTAACCAAATTTTAGCCGATCAGTTTGTCAGTTCATGGTATAATGATATTGAAAATTCATCTCGAGGAAAATTGTATGGCTCTTTCAAAAAGGACTTTGGGTTAGAAAATTATTTAGTGAGATTAAACGAGAAAACTAGAATTTGGATTACAAAATTAAGGGCGTCAAATTTTCGAATTCCAATAGAAACTGGGCGGTGGTATAATATTCCTAAAGATGAGAGGGTTTGTACTTAGTGTGGACAATCAATTGGTGATGAGTTCCACTTGTTATTTGTATGTTGTAATGAATATTTAGTAAACCTGAGACGTATATATTTACCTAGGTATTATATTACTTATCCTAGTATTGCTAAAATTAATTGTTTCCTTTCTTTTTCTAATGTAGAAGTTTATAAAAGGTTATCATTGTTCATAAAGAAAATTGCTGGTATGTATTAATGTTTTTGATAATATATGATTATTTCGCCATGTAATACTGTATATATGTTATGTCCTCATGTAACACATTTATGTGTCTGAGTGTTATCAATAAAATCTTAAATCTTAATCTTAAAATGGTCTGCAGTAGTAATTAAAAAGGTCAAAGTTTAAGTCAAGAGAAATTAAAAGAAATGTTATGTCTTAATTAGTGCATTTGTTTCTGCCAGTAATTTTGTCAACGATGAGTGTTGATGAGTGTGGTGTAGCTTAGTAGTTACTCAGGGATTTCAATAAGGGCCGGCACCCGGCGATATGTCGCCGCTTCAAACAAGTGAAATCGCCGGTTCGACTGTGAGAAACTAAAATATTTTTTCATTAAATAAAAGAAATATACAATATTTATTCACTCTTTCATCTTAAAGATTTTTAAAATCCACAATTATGCAAAAAAAAAACCAATGCATTCAGGGTCGACAGCAATGCATTTGTCAGGGGTTGTCTAATACTAGGGGAATGAAACGAACTTATCAGAATTTATCATTGATCGGTGTTAATTCTACTCTTAGCCTATTATAATTTGATGTTCCATTAAACGTTTAAATGATAGAGATATTTCTATTGAAAAATCTAGAGACACATCGAAAAGATAATTATGTTATCGATGATAACTCATGAGATACACAAATAGAAAAGTTTGAAGTGCCATTTAACGCTTTTAGTATTTTATAACCTCTATGACTAATTGGGATATCTAGACCCTTTCACAACAACTGCTAGCTGTTATTTTCCAGTGGACTGGATGAAGGGGAAAAACACACTTTCCCACTGAATGACACCAGGAACAATCAAACAAACATGTGATTTTCATTGATAACAGATAGAAATTAAATTCCAGAGTTATTTCCCTTTGTTATATTTGAAACAAACCAAAATTAACAAAATCTAAATACTTTTAGAATGCCATTTACAATATTTTATTTTCAAGCAAAATGAAACCACTTAAGTTTAATCTGAAATAGAAACCTGTCTACTTAAACTGAAACAAAGACAATATTTAGCAATAACCAGTTCTATACATTACCTGTAGTAATAACACACATGCGTAAATAGACATCCATTGATTACAATAAACAAATTTTGTAAAACCTTTACAATACTGACATATAAACAGTTGTGGACAAGATTGGTGGTCGCCAAAGTCATATTGATCCCAAATATGAACTGTTTCTACTCCATTCTTGCCAGAAAGTAACAGCACAACGGTCATCTTGAAATGGTCTTATTGTTTGACTAAAAAAATTTAAGAAATCTTTTCTATGAAACCTTCTTTTGCATGCACTTGTAAAATGCCTCAGAATGCACCATTTTGAATGTAAGTGAACAAAAATTTCCGGGGGATCAAGCGTCCCCCTCCTTTTTATCATGTAGCCGCTTCAAATTTCAATTCAGCCTGTTCAATACAATCTTATTGAATACCCTGAGTTACACTGCCAGAAACAAATGCATCATTTAATGCCCTTCAGTAACCTGAAGATAAGAGATAAAAATAGCTCGAAACCTCCGAGGTAAGCAAGCACCTTACACAGCGCGGGGAAAATGAATGACCAAAACCCTGTGTTGTTTTTGTCAATTTTTAATGACAGTACGTCTTCATCTTCAGAAGAATCGAATGACAATGATGACGGGGATAATGGGCTTATTATGCACGTTTTAAATATATTTACAGAAAGGAGGGTTATCCCAAGAATCGGGATCGACATATTTAGAAAATAATGTAAAGGTTTTAAGTTTTCAAGATTTTTTTGCGCGAAAAATACATGTGTCTGTAGTAATTAAACGACGAATGTAGAAACAAATGCGTCGTTTACAAGTCCCAATCACAAACATTCAACGACTATGTGACTACTTTGCACGTACATCGTTTACGTCAACGATGCCATCGTCGTTCACCTCGTTTAGGGCAGAAACAAATGCGCTGAATGTGTATTGGTCAGTTGAGAAAGTTAGTACAATGTGTAAACATCTATTTGAAACATATGAATATGTAACATTCTACAGATTGTGAAGTAAGTGGCTGCAAAGTGAATGCCGAGTTGTATTTGCGAAATAAACAATGAATACTGAATTGGAGTGCATTATTAAATACACATCAAAACAGTAAAGTTGACCAAATTATTCTGTCGTTTTTAGGAAGCCCTTTCTATCATCTAGGGATGGCAACGATTACTCGGTTAGCTGGTTAACCGTCGGTAAGATCGTAACCGGTTAGCTATTTTGCGATTCGATTATTCGTTCAGTTTTGATAAAATATGATGAAAATATCTCGATCTTGTCACTGTTTTCTCAATTCATAAAAGTAAAATAAAATATTTAAAGTGTAACAGTAAATACACTTAAATATCGTATTAAATCAATAATTAAATAACTGTGATAAGACACGATAACTATCCCTCGGGCATTCGTGTTTTTACAACCATAGCTAATCACAACAATTATAAAAACTGTCCATCTGTCTAATTAACTTGCAATTGCAATGTTTGAAGTTTCATTACAAAATGCCTCCACCACAATCGAAAGCTTGGTCGTATTTCAAACGAGATGTGGAGTCGAAAATTGTCATCTTCCCAGAATGAACACATTACAAGAGCAATAGTTGAAATGGTGGTATTTGATTATATGCGGTTAAAACTCGTAGAAGGCAAAATATTTTTAAATTTAATGAGTATCCTAGCTCCAGATTATAAGGTTCCTTCACGAAATACAGTAAAATCCAGGAATGAGATGATGTATTGTGATAGAAAGGTGAAATTTATATAGCATTTAAAGGAAGTGAAATCCGTATCTTTAACAACTGACACTTGGACATCGAATGCCACAAAAGGTTTCATTAATGTAATTAAACACGACATCAATGAATAAGCAGATACACAATAGACCGTGACAGTGTTTAATCTTAATCTAAAAAAAGAACTGTACAGATAAATTTTGTTTGTTTCAATGTTTGTAATTATTTATGTAATATAAGTTTATTATTGACATCGCCTTATTGATTTGTCCCTTGCAAGATTACATCTGAACAATGATATCTACCGGTTAACCGAGTAATCGGTCGGAAGATTATTCGAGTAACAGGTTAGTAAATTCTGAACGGTTTGCCATTCCTAGTTTATTTTTATTTTTGTATGCTGCTTTCTAAAAATAAAAGTAGCATACAAAAAATAAAATAAACATAAAAAGTCAGATAAGTAAAAGATAAATATAGAATGATAGAAAGGGCTTTCTAAACGACAGAATAATTCGGTCTAATAGTAAATAACCCTGTTTTGTTTATTGGTCCAATTTTTATATTCCATTTGTAGCATTCAATATGTCTCTTTAGCTGATTATTTTCGTCGCAATATAAATAGCCTTTTAGTGCTGATGTGGTGTAAAACCACAACAATCAAACAATCAAGGTGATGACAAATTAGTATACAATAGTATTGTTCAACAATACAATAGGAATTTAAACATCTAATGAGATGACCACAGAATTTTCTACTGAAGGAGTTAAATATGTGCTGCTGTAGGAATATTGGCATATTCATTTATCAATTGCAATTTATATTTGTTAAAGGTCCAGAAATTCTGCCTTTAAATACTAAGACAACAATAAACTATTAGGCAACAAATTTTATGGGGTAATAATGAAATAAAATTTAGGGGGAAAGGTATTATGGAGAAATAGCAACTACAAATGTATATGTAAAGGCCATGTACCAAGATGTAACTGTTCTTTTTCAGAAAGAGATGATCTTGCAATCATGCATGTCTTATATATTGTTTGATCATGCATGTAGAATCAAAACGTTAATAAATAGCAATAATGTGTCCCAGTTTATAATTATATTTGTAAATGAATTGAAAATCTGTCAATTTCCTAATTGCCTTTGAATTTTTAGTGTTATAATCTTATGATTATTTTTTTTTTTTATACAATAGATAAAATTATTTTAGACTATTATTCTTTCAAATTTCTATGTGTTTGATCCTCTCTCGTTTTACTGGTATAATCTATTTTTTTTCATTATATTCGTATCCATTGTAAATATGTTTTATAATTATTTTGACTGTATATATTAGTGTAAAGCGCTTAGAGTATTTGTATGATTATATAATACGCTATACAAATATGTTATAATAATAATAATAAAAGCAAAATATGTTATGACCTTTAATTAATGCTGCATCTGAGGACATTTACCAGAAAATCCTAAGACATTTTACATGATATTTGACCAGGAATATTATTTTACTTACCATATCAGATTTCAAAACATATTGCTAAACTCTTTTCATTATAATTCAACATTTAATTTTTAAAATATTTATTTTTTTAAGAAAAAAGGAGGATGGTCAAAATAGAATTTTCAACATTTTCATTTTTTCCACAGAAAAAAACATGAATTTAAGGCCACACCAAATTGATGTCTTGTTGGACGGAATCGCCACTCTGATTTGTTTGTCGATTTCATTTTTTTTTATTTAAATCCGGAAAAAATCATTTCCGGTCCGGTATCTTTCGTATATTTTGTTATCGGTAAACATTTCCGGTTCGTTTTTATTCGATGTGAAGCCAATGTAATAAAATGTTTACATTTCTTTTGACATCCCCTATAATGTAAGACTGTTGGTATCTTGTAATCAATCAAAAGGATCATTCATAGGCAGATACAATATCTTAATTCTCATAAACAGTGTAGTAACATGTACAGTACAATTATTTACGGAAAAGGAAGAAACGAAAGTTTCATCAAAGTACGGGAAATTCGGGGACAAAAACAGAATGGGACACAAGAAGACAACACAGACCCCTACACAAACTGGGTGAACTCGGGTGCTTCAGAAATGTTAGCAGTTCCTGCTTCTTGAATTTCCTGGATTGCACTTTGGCAAAGATCAGGTACAATAGTATACCACATATACTGTGTACATTTTGTATGACATCCCCTGTGGGACCATGGATTAATAAATATTTTATTTGATTTTTGTACAACACCCGTCATGTTGTTCATACAGTGGTTTCCATTCAAAGTGTTTTAGGCAGGAGGATACGCATTATAATGTTGCACAATATTTTCAAGATATCATATATATATATATACGGGACACAACCAATGAAAACTAGTTCCTTTTCGCTTCATCATTTTCATTTAAAAAAAATTCGCTCGCCGCCTCACTATTGTTTGTCTGGAAAATCCGAAGAACAAGAATTTTTTTTGGTGTGGCCTAACCATTGTAATTTACCTTGTTGCTATGAGTAAAAATATGTTGCTATGGAAGTTCCATACTATCTATTTGGCATTGAATTATAAGGGAAAATACCCTTCATATAACAGTATTAATATCTTAATTCATTTTCCGGATTATTGAGTTTATAGTTGTTGAAAAGAAACTTCTGGACTTAAATGCACGCACTTTCAGTTTAAATTCAGGGTTATGTTGATTTTGGTTGATAAGCAACCAAAGTAAGAGTCAGAACATATCTTTTTCTTCCATTTCTTTTAGTTTTAAAGTCATCCCTAACACATGCCAAAATGGAGATTTTTTAAAAGGGGGCCAAAAATGCCCCTTATCCTACCTTTTCCTTTATACACTTACTCCTGCATTTTTGTATAATGACCAACCACTTACAGAAACACTACAACAGTGTGGGAAACCATTTTTTTTCAAACACTCGCCAAAATGGCGAGCGGACCAGTGCTGTCAATAAGTTTTGAAGTAGCAGGCTATTTCCAAAAAGTAGGTGGAGAAATGGAGGCACCTTAATGCGCCGACATTTTTCGGCCTGGGATTTGGGGGCCGCTAAAGGATACCAACAGGTTAAACGCAGTGCTCTTGGAGGGAGTCTAGGAGGGCGAAGTCTCCCGTAGGCTCCAGAAAACATTGTTTTTTTATATCCATCAACAACTTAGGATAGCTGCAATATCAATAAACTCAATAAAGAATTTCACAGGACCGAAAAAATATCAATCTTTTCCTGCAGTGGGTGCTTTCAACCAAAGGCTACCAATTTTCCATTTCTCGTTTTAGTAACGAAAATTAACTGTATATATATTATTCTGAACATTGTTTGTTAAAACAAGTTTGTTTTGAAGTAAACATTTTGTGGAATTTATTTTTTTATATAAATAAAGCCATGAATAAAGCAAAGTATTTTATTTAAATTCACAGAGAAATAAAAAAAATAGTGGATCCTTTCAACCATTTGTCTTAATCAGGAAAAAGCTTGTAATATATTTCCATTTCAAAGGTTTCAATATTTCCCAAAAGCCTAAATCAAGTCCTCTATCGTAATTTGCACAAAAGACAAGTTTAAATTTGGCGCCAAATTGATATCCGATAATTTTTACCTGTCCGGTCCGGAGCGATTCTTGTACTTATATTTCCAATATTGATATTTTCATTCATTATTATTAATGCGTTTCTGAGATTGCGACTTTAATTTTGTCAATGTCCTTGAACTTCATCAAAGCATGGAGAAATCATACAACTACAAGAACAGAGTTTTGATCTGGTATTTCACTTTAGTTTTAATGAAAACAAATTATGGACAAATTGGAGATCAAACAGGGCTCTTTTATATAGCAAAACCAGTATTTCATACCAGATAGTCGGTCCGGTGAAAACCAATGTTTTCCGGACCGAATTTATTTTTACAGGATTTGTCCTTCGGACCAGCATGTTTGGGAATCTCTGGGATACAGTCCTAAACAAAACTCTCGACCAAAGAAAAAACAGTATATCGGAAAACTGTTATTCCAGGAAGCAAAAAAATATATAAATAAAGTGCCGTAAATATAAAATAGATTTATTATCGAAACACAGCAACAATTGACATGATTGAAATACAATTTCAATTTTTTTTTTCAACACATTTTGTGAAAAGAGAAAGACAGCCTGCTATTTTTTTTTCAACAAAATAGCCAGCGGTCTTTCTCTAAATAAACGGCTAAAATCACCCGCTACCGGCTTCTATTGAAAGCCCTGGTGGACTGAAACAAGTACTCGCCAAAATGAGATAGAGCTCGGCGAGTGACATCTTTTTTTAACTCGCCAACAAATACCAAATAAACAATACAGTAATGTTCAACAATTGATTTTGCAGATTTTGCCAAGTCATTAACTTGATCAAGAAGGATCAACACTCTCTTAAGAGCTGCGTTGATCTCTTCTTCCTCATTTTCGTTATCTTCGTCTTCATCAACTAGCTCATCATCAATGTCGCGGTATAAAACATGTATGTCCAACCCGGTTCCGACACATATTTAACTTTATGTTTTCACGTCGGTTTTCGCTATGAATTCGTTTGAAATATTTCAAAACCAAATCATTTTATTTCCATTAATTTTAAAAGTCATCACATCTATTTGCAATGAAACAATATTTCTGTTGACAGAAATAAAGTGTCATGGCGGAATGTTTTCTTATCGAGTACAATGATTAATAAAATGTTGGATAAATGACACAATTAACAGAAAATTAACTGTTTGGGAGCTATGATATTTTAAAGCTGTAAACCAGTTATCGAGACCAGCGTTTTCAAGATCCTACTCGCCTTACAACTGTTACTCGCCAGTACTGTTACTTGCCAGACCGGCGAGCGGTCGTTTCCCGCACTGCTACAATATAATTTTCTGGGAACTATTATAGACCACAAAGGTTGCTTTAAAAGTGGTATACAGGAGTTATCAATCTAGAGGCTCCCAGGAGCCTGTAATCGCTCACCTGATTTTCAATTTGACATCTAAAGTTAAATAGATAAAAGAACCGCCTAGTGCATGAATGCGCAACGTATCCCCCTACACTTGCATAATATTTAGTTTTATATATTTATAGAAAGCAGCCTTGCAGTCTTAATGTATAACATACTTACAAGCCACATGCAAAGATTATTCAAATCTATCTATCCATGCATACTAAAGTTATCACGTAAACAAGACACAATTCTCAAAATTGGTGATTTTTCAACCAAAAACTAACATTTTCTCCCAAAACCCTTGCTTCAAATATTTCCATGTTAAAACCCCTCCAAGATAATGATAATAACAAGCCACTTGCAAAATATTATTCAAATCTATCCATGTTTACTAAAGTTATCACGTAAACAAGACACAATTCTCAAAATTTGTGATTTTTCAACCAAAAACTAAGATTTCCCCCCAAAACCCTTGTTTCAAATATTTCCATGTTAGAACCTATCCAAGATAATGATAATTACAAGCCACATGCAAAAAACTATTCAAATCTATCCATGTTTACTCAAGTTATCGCGTAAACAAGAAAGTGTGACGGATGGACAGACAGACAGACGACCGCTATTATTATATCCCCTCACCGCTATCGCGGGGGGATAAAAATGGGGGTGTTACACATAATTTTGAAAGTGGGCCATCCAAAGATTATTTCAACTCAAATTTCTGAGCAAAAGATTTTGATGTGATTTTTATCTCATAATAAACAGAATAAACTGGCTGAAAAAATCTCACAGAAAAACCCAGAATATATGTTAAACTACTCATTGCCATGTAGCTGCAGTTAAAATTTGAGCTCATTTTGATTTATACTAAAGCAGCAATGGACAATTAAAATGTCATTCCCCCCTTTTTTTCTATTTTTAGCTTGGCGGCCATCTAAGTTGGAAATCGGGACAACCAGACACAATTTTGAAAGGGGGCCATCCAACGACCATTCCACCAAAGTTTGGTTGCAATTGGCACAGTGGTTTCTGAGGAGAAGATTAAAATGTGAAAAGTGAGCTACCCTGGGCTACTTAGGTTATTATAAATCAGGAGTTTGTAAAATAAACTGTATGTTTTATTAAAAAAAAAAAAGTGAAATGATGACGGATGCACGACGGACGAAAAGTGATGGCAATAGCTCACATGGCCTAAAGGCCAGGTGAGCTAAAAAGGCTTTAAAGTTTTATTTTCAATGAGAAAAATATTTTCAAACTTCGAACAACTTCCAGTAAATCTTTCATGTAAATTATTATACTCTTTTAAGACCTACATTTGTATTCTAACTTAAGTTATAATTGTGAAATTTGGTATATGGAGGATTATCTTCCTATATATATACAGGGCTTTGATCAGAGCTGATAAAAATAATAAAACTTGTGATACTTTGTCACTTGAAGATAAAACATCATATGAAAAAATACACACAAGATATTGTAAAACTATTTTAGGACTTAAAAAAACATCAAGTAATATTTCTGCTAAATCTGAACTAGGTCATTTTCCTGTCACCTCATTTATTAAATTTCAAGTACTTATGTATTCTGTTAGAATAAACTCCATTCTAATATGACGTCCCGTATTCGGTATACAAATAAAGGCATATTTGAATACCAATCAAATATAGGCCACACATGCACACTGAGCTAAAAAAAAAAAAAAAAAAGCACCTACATATCGCTCGGTGTTAAATATTCATGAATATAATGCCTACCCATATTTGAATAACAATAAAGTATGGCCGACATGAATTATTTTTTAATTCGGTTGTTTCGAATCATGTCAATTCCGACCACGTTCCGTCTTTTTCGTGTCTTGACGTCTGAACAAATAGGCAGGCGACTTCCGGTGTTTACGCTATTACTGTGACAACGTCAGCATATCATAGTCGTAGATGCGGTAGATTATAAGTAATTGTAATATGGAGACGCCAAGGAAACCGCTGAATAAATACTGGTGTTCGGTACCCCACTATCTGTCTTATATAAGAAATATATACATAAAGGCAGATCGTTTTCCTTTCATGATGCTGACAGCCGCAAATAAAGAAAGAAAACAAATTTAATTTTAAAGAATTA
>MJUT01059140.1:34472-58861 GCA_002080005.1 Gigantidas platifrons
CTTGCTTCAAATATTTCCATGTTAAAACCCATCCAAGATAATGATAATTACAAGCCACTTGCAAAATATTATTCAAATCTATCTTTGTTTACTAAAGTTATCGCGCAAACAAGACACAATTCTCAAAATTGGTGATTTTTCAACCAAAAACTAAGATTTCCCCGCAAAACCCTTGCTTCAAATATTTCCATGTTAGAACCCATCAAAGATAATGATAATTACAAGCCACATGCAAAAAATTATTCAAATCTATCCATGTTTACTCAAGTTATCGCATAAACAAAACTCAAATCTCAAAATTATTGATTTTTCAACCAAAAATTAAGATTTTTCCCCAAAACCTTGCTTCAAATATTTCCATGGAAGAACCCATCCAAGATAATGATATTTACAACCCACACACAAAAAATTATTCAAATTTATCCATGTTTACTAAAGTTATCGTGTAAACAAGACACAATTCTCAAAATTTTGATTTTTCAACCAAAAACTAAGATTTTCCCCCAAAAACCTTGCTTCAAATATTTCCATGTTAGAACCCATCCAAGATAATGATAATTACAAGCCACATGCAAACAATTATTCAAATCTATCCATGTTTACTCAAGTTATCGCGTAAACAAGAAAATGTGACGGATGGACAGATAGACAGACGGACAGACGGCCACTATTACTATATCCCCTCACCGCTATCGCGGGGTGTTACACATAATTTTGAAAGTGGGCCACCCGAAGATTATTTCAACTCAAATTCCTGAGCAAAAGATTTTGATGTGATTTTTATCCAATAATATATCTAAACAGAATACACTGGCTGAAAAAATCTCACAGAAAAACCCAGAATATATATATATATATGTTAAACTACTCATTGCCATGTAGCTGCAGTTAAAATTTGAGCTCATTTTTATTTATACTAATGCAGAAATGGACAATTAAAATGTCATTCCCCCCTTTTTTCTATTTTTAGCTTGGCGGCCATCTAAGTTGGAAATCGGGACAACCAGACACAATTTTGAAAGAAGGCCATCGAAGGACCATTCCACCAAATTTGGTTGCAATTGGCACAGTTGTTTCTAAGGAGAAGATTAAAATGTGAAAAGTGAGCTACCCTGGGCTACTTAGGTTATTATAAATCAGGGGTTTGTACAATAAACTGTATGTTTTATTAAAAAAGAAAAAAAAATGTGAAATGATGACGGATGCGCGACGGACGAAATGTGATGGCAATTGCTCACATGGCCTAAAGGCCAGGTGAGCTAAAAAGGCTTTAAAGTTTTATTTTCAATGGGAAAAATATTTTCAAACTTCGAACAACTTCCAGTAAATCTTTCATGTAAATTGTTATACTCTTTTAAGACCTACATTTGTATTCTAACTTATAATTGTGAAATTTGGAATATGGAGGATTATCTTCCTATATATATACAGGGCTTTGATCAGAGCTGATAAAAATAATAAAACTTGTGATACTTTGTCATTTGAAGATAAAACATCATATGAACAAATACACACAAGATATTGTAAAACTATTTTAGGACTTAAAAAAACATCAAGTAATATTTCTGCTAAATCTGAACTAGGTCATTTTCCTGTCACCTCATTTATTAAATTTCAAGTACTTATGTATTCTGTTAGAATAAACTCCATTCTAATATGACGTCCCGTATTCGGTATACAAATAAAGGCATATTTGAATACCAATCAAATATAGGCCACACATGCGCGCTGAGCTAAAAAAAAAAAGCACCTACATATCGCTCGGTGTTAAATATTCATGAATATAATGCCTACCCATATTTGAATAACAATAAAGTATGGCCGACATGAATTATTTATTAATTATAATGCAATACTGAGCATAAAAATGTATTCTTGCATATCCCTCTGTCAAAAAATCACAAAAATTACAATTCCGTGAAATATTGTTGAACGACTTTGGCAAATAAACAACGTGACGTCATATGAAGACTTCCAGTTTAAAATGTAAATATCAGACGTTATTTGGCTTCATGTACGCTTCAATGTAGATAGAATTTAACTAAAATAACTTTTCAAGGTAGGTATTTTAGTTATTGTTGTGTATTGTTGTGCATATGACATGTAGGATTTCACGTTTTCAAGATGACGGATCCTTAACATTGACCACCACGAATTTTTAAATTACCGTATTTGTCCTATTAGAATCAAAATAATTCATGCCGGCCATACTTTATTATTTCTTACATAATATCAATCCATCAATTAAAGAATCCTTAAAGAAATGTAAATATATAAATGCAGGATGAAGGCACACACTCATGGTATACTTGTGTAAAACATATTTTCAAAGAATTGTATTTAGATATTGAAGACTATATTATAATATAGATAAACCATTTCATAGATTAAAATTTCCACTAAAAAGAATTTAAAAAGATAGCTCTTAATAATTATACTTTAGGGAACAGTCATTATTTATCAGCCTTAAGGGTCGGATACAAATTTGCCCAAAAATATGTTTTGTTGGAAACCCCGCCCGTCTCCCCTAACTTAGAAACCACATAATGATCCCCCCCCCCATAGGATACATTTACAAAAGCATGACCCCCCCCCTTTTCCCACCATATTACTATTGAATATGCAGCCATTATATTTAAAAATAATTAATTGGTGGTTATATGAGAATTAAGCTACAATATCAACAGCTGTAAGAAGGATTTCACAGCTACATATTTCAGGATTTCTCTTTGACAAACACCTGTAAAAAGTAGTAAAAATCTTCAGTTTGCTATAGCAATCAAAGAAACCAGATCGGTAAAATCCTTGTATTTGTGAGAAGATCCATGGGTTGGTCAAATTACTGTGTAGAAATATGTTTCTCTCTGTGGTCATACAGACAAAATTAATCTAAAAATAATTGGTTGTAAATTCTTATATAAAATGTAATTTTTTTGTATAATGATGCATAACAGATTGTGTGTTAAGGAGTGATCAGATAATCTGCCACTTGATAAATTAGACATCCTGCTGGTATTGTACACTATCACTGATCATATAAGAATGCCAGCTGTGATTTATTTGAAAACATACTTACTTTTATATTTTAAGTACTGTTGGAAATTCATGTGTGAGACATACATGTACATGTACACACAACAATTCGTTTTATGACCCCCATCTCCAATGAAATAATCTAATAAATGGTAACCCCCACCCCCACCCCCAGTGATATGATATTTTCATTAATGACCTCCCCCTCCCTAAATGCTCCGACCCCCTTAGCTATTAAATAAAGACTGTTCCCTTAAAGACTAAAGATAAACTTTCAAAACTAACCGAAAGTTCAAAATTATACTTTTATAGTAAACTATATTGGAACCCTACTACTCCTTGCAATGTACCTGCAGTTAAAATTTGAAATCATTTTGACTTCTACTAAAGCAGCAATGGACAATTGGAGAAATTTATATTCTTAGTAACAGCAGCCATCCCATCCTGCCAGGTTTGGTTTAATTTGGTTCAGGGGTTTCAGAGAAGATTTAAATGTGACCTTTTATCAAAATATGCCTAATTTGCATAATTTGTATAAATAGGCTGAAAGAAAAATTTCACAGAAAAACCCGGAATATATGTTAAACTACTCCTCGCTATGTAGCTGCAGTTAAAATTTGAGATCATTTAGATTTATAATAAAGTAGCAATGGACAATTGAAGAAATGTATATTTTTAGTAACATCAGCCATCTTGAATGGAGGACGGAGCTGTCAGACACAATTTTGAAATGGGACCACCCAAGGAATATCCCCGCCAAATTGTGTTTAATTTGGCTTAGCGGTTTCAGAGAAGAAGACCTAAATGTGATCTTTTATCAAAATATGCCTAATTTGCACAGGGTTTGAAATAACCGGATGCCCGATTGCCCGTGCCGTGTTAAATTTGACACAGGCAAGTAAGATTTTAAAGGCAACAGCCCGCTGGGCAAGTGAAAAATCCTAGATGCACTAAATCAAACTACGGATTCCTGACCACAGTTTTAAACAAGAAAGAGCTGTCACTTAGTATTGTTCCCCCAGTGCTATACCCCCAGTGAAGATGAATGAATTATTACAGGATCTTTTAAATTTCGACATAAACAAATCAACTGGAACTGACAGCATTGGACCTAAGATTCTGAAAGTCAGTGCCCCATTTATTGTGTCTCCCTTAACTTATATGTTCAACAGAATAATAGACAGCGGTATTTATCCTAACATATTAAAAAATGCAAAAGTGTCTCCAATTTTTAAGTCAGGGGAAAATGTCTCCCTACAAATTGCAGACCTATATCCGTACTACCTGTTATATCCAAACTAATTGAAAAACACATCTCAAGACATATGTATCAGTACTTGGCAAAATACAATCTTCTACATGATGCCCAATCTGGTTTTAGATCAAATCATTCCTGTCAAACTGCTTTAGTCAACATCATAGACAGATGGATAGAGAAAATGAATAATGGAAATGTCAATGTAGTTATCCCCTTAGATCTAAAAAAGGCCTTTGATGTTGTTGACCATGATATCATGGCTAAGAAGCTTGAAATATATGGATTCAATAAAAAAGCTTTAGCTCTGTTTAATTCTTATATGATCGATATAACACAACAAGTACAAATCGGTAATGCTCTTTCTGATAAGTGTCCAATAAATTATGGAGTACCTCAAGGCTCAATACTAGGCCCTTTATTGTTTATTTTATATATAAATGACCTGCCTTTAAGTATCTCAAATTACAACACTGATATGTATGCTGATGATTCTACAATACACACTTCTGGGAAAAATATTTCAGACATACAAACTAAAGTCCAAGAAGACTTGAATAGAATTGAATTGTGGTGCAAGGATAATAATATATTTATGAATTGTAATAAAACTAAATGTAGGACAGTTGGAACAAAGCAAAAACTTGCATTTCAAAATGAAGAACTATTTTTGACTATTAATTCTGAACAATTACAACATTCATCTTGTGAAAAATTACTTGGAATCAAAATTAACTCAAATTTAAATTGGAAAAATCAAATTGATCAAATCTGTTTTAAAATATCATCAACAATCTACCTTCTTTCAAAAATTAAGAAATATTTAAATCTTGAATCAAGGCAACTTTTTTATTCGGGTTATATTTTGCCTTCAATTGATTATTGCTGTGTTGTTTAGGGAAATTGTTCAAATGAGGGACTAAATCGCATTCTTAAATTGCAAAAAAGAACAGAAAGATTGATATTAGATGAAGATCCCATAGCACCATCTGAACCTCTGTTTAAACAACTTGGATGGTTGAGTATTGAACAAAGAATCAAATACCATAAATATCTTCTTGTTTCAAAATGTCTAAAGAATGAAGCACCTGTATATTTAAAAAAAAATCCAATACTTGTCTGATAAAAATCCTTACTCTCTCCGAAATGTTGTAAGTGAAAAATTACAAATCCCAAAACTTTTACAAACTGTACTCTGGACCAATGCTAGGGAATGAACTTCCGTTTTTGATACGGCAAGCTTCCTCTCATAATGCATTTAAAATAAAAGTAAAAAATCTCATTTTAAATGATGATGTACCTTAAATTACCATTAAATATTTACTAAATCTTTTTGTGTATACTTCTTACAATGTATTGCTTCTTGTGTATAACTTTTGTATAGTGTATTTTACAATGTATGTTGAAATATGTCAATGAGGGCCTCAGGGAAGATTAGTTATTAACTAACTGTGTAACCCTCTATAAATAAAGAATTTATTATTATTATTATTATTGTTCGCGAATTTTGAAAGATCAACGAGACAATTTTGATGATTTTTCAAATGGATGTTGACATAGTATTTATTAGTTTCTGATACGGATCGGTCTAAATTCCAGATTGCTTTCGGTCTTAAAAATGACATGCGGTGAAATCGGATATACCAACTTACGAAACTCAAAATACTTAATGTTTTTCTTGTTAGGCCACACCAAATCGATGTCTTGTTCGACGGGATCGCCGCTCCGATTTTTGCCGATTTCTTTTTTTCTTTTTTTTAATTCGCAAAAATTAATTTCCGGTCAGGTAGTTTCCGCATATTTTGTTATCGGTCAACATTTCCGGTTCGTTTTCTCCATGGTATTTTGCAAGACATTTCAGGGAATTTCAAAATGTGACAGTTCTTTTTTCTTCTTCTTATAATACTGTACAAGTATAACAGTTTAATTTGTCCACTGGTACTATTTCTGACATTTATGCTCTTAATCTCAAAATGTTCATTACAGTGAAGCCTTGTAATAAAATGTTTATATCCTGATTTCTTTTGATGTCCCCTATACTGTAAGAGTTACACTGTTGGTATCTTTTAATAAATCAAAAGCATACAATATCTTAATTATCATAACCAGTGTAGTAACATGTACAGTACAATTATTTACGAAAAGTGAAGAAAACGAAAGTTTCATCAAAGTAGGGGAAATTCGGGAACAAAAACAGAATGGGGAACAAGAAGACAAAGAATAATATCATATAAAAAACTAAATAAAAACATTGAACAGCAACACAGACCCCTACAAAAATGGGTGAACTTAGGTGCTTCAGAAAGGTTGGCAGTTCCTGTTTCTTTTACAACATCCGCCATGTTGTTCATCGTCAACGTCATGTATATAGAATACAGTGATTTTCATACAAACGGTTTTAGCCAGGAGGACACACATACTTGTTTTACACATTATAATTTTGCACAATATTTTCTAGATATCATTATTATACTGGACACAACCAATCAAAACTAGTTCCTTTTGCGAGAAAGCAAATTTTGCTTCATCATTTTAATAAAAAATAAAAATAAAAAAATTTCGCTCGCTGCCTCACTATTTTTGTCTGGAAAATCCAAAGAACAAGAAATTATTTTGGTGTGGCCTTAGGTTGTTCCATGGTATATAAGATCGAAATGTTTAATGATTAATAGTATGTTATCATAACACAGGCACTTGTTTCATTCAACAAATATATGCCCCGTCCTCTTCTTTACTTCAAGGTAAACATCTGTCCTTTTCCCCCTCCCCACTAGGCCTCAATATTTTTCGCTGATTTGTGATCCTTTCACTGACCCAATTATATCGTTACACTCCCGAGATATTTCTCTTTTCGACTGCCACATTTAAATATACCTACCGGGCCCCCCTCAGACGTGTTGGCCAAGAATATGCAGCAAAGGTAGCTTGCTTTATTTTTAAGTCATTGAATCGGATACAGCCACTTCCTGTTTGCGGTAGATTTTTCATATGAATTCAGAATTCTCTAGACTTGCCATGTGTAACAATGCCATCGTGATCATCTTCTCTCAAATGTAATGTAAGCCTTTAAAGTACAGATAATTGTTCCAATGCAGATAATAAAGATATGTTCAACTCCAAATAATTGACATTTGATTTTTAAAGCACTTTTTTTATTTTCTAAATTAATTTAAAACGGACCGGAAGTGGCTGTATCCGTTTCAATGATTTAAAAATAAAACAAGCTACCTTCGCTGCATATTCTTGTCCAATTCGTCTGGGGGATGCCCGGTAAGAATATTTAAATGTGACAGTCGAAAAGAGAAATATCTCCGGAATGTAACGATATAATTGGGCCAGCGAAAGGATCACAAATAAGCGAAACATATTTAGGCGAAGTGGGGAAGGGGAAAAGGACAGATGTTTAAGAAAGAGGAGGGGGCATATATTTGTTAAATGAAACAAGTGCCTGTGTATCATAATCATTTTAAGACCTATTTCCGCAATGTTTTTTAATTAGGACCGAATTCCGTATGGGGCGAAAAAAGTCAATAATCAGTCGTAGTAATCATGGCTGCTTGTTCAGCATCTTCACATCTCAAAAGCGTAAAGGGGAAATACAATGTCAAAGAAAAAATATGTCTGACATTTATGCATTGAAGAGGTGACAATATGTCATATTTCATGAATAAAGTTAAATATTTTGCCTACCTACATGTACCTACCCAGTCAAAAAATGGTGGGCCAAAGAAGCGCAAACAAGCTTGGTCTTAGATACAAATATTTCATGAATAATCCAGATTTTTTAAACACAGTAACACACTACAATTATGGTGTATTAATTGGAGAAACCTGAAGAACTTTAACACAACACCCCAAAAATTTGTTTGCAAACATTTTCAGTATTTTTCAATTATAAAAGTGGACTTTGAAACTTTAATTTAGGTGTCAGAAAAAGCCTAGAATGCAGGATTTTTAATCATTTACACCAGACCCCCCTAGCATAGATGGCACATCGCAAGCGAGTTGCGACAACCCGCTCCGCGGCTTGCTGTACAAGTTCCTGTCATAATGGACAAGTCAATTTGTTTTCTTACTTGCCCTTTGGACAACTGTCTTTAAAAACTTAATTCAAAACCTGTTTGAATAATCAGTATAAATCGTCTGAAAGAAACATTTCACAGACTAGGGGCTCCCAGGAGCCTGCAATTGCTCACCTGGTTTTCAATTTGACATCTAAAGTTGATAGAAAATGGGGGTGCTACACATAATTTTGAAAGTGGGTCACCCAAAGAGCATTTCAACTCAAATTTCTGAGCAAAAGATTTTGATGTGAATTTTATCTCATAATATTCCTAAACAGAATAAACTGGCCGAAAAAATTTCACAGAAAAACCCAGAATATATGTTAAACTACTCATTTCCATGTAGCTGCAGTTAAGATTTGAGTTCATTTTGATTGATAATAAAGCAGCAATATGGACAAGCAAAGACATTTCTATTTTTAGTAACAGCAGCCATTTTGAATGGAGGGTGGGGCTGTCGGACACAATTCTGAAATGGGACTACCCAAGGACTATCTCAGCCAAATTTGGTTTAATTTGGTTCAGCGGTTACAGAGAAGGTTTAAATGTGATTGTTTATCAAAATATGCCTAATCTGCATAATCGGTATATATCGACTGAAAGAAAAATTTCACAGAAAAACACGGACTATATGTTAAATTACTTATTGTCATGTAGCTGCAGTTAAAATATGAGCTCATTTTGATTTATAATAAAGCAACAATGGACATTTGAAGAAATTTCTATTTTAGTTACAGCAGCCATCTTGAATGGAGGCCGGGGTTGTCGGACACAATTTTGAAATGGGACTACCCTAGGAATATCCCAGCCAAATTTGGTTTGATCTGATTCAGCGGTTTCAGAGAAGAATATTTAAATGTTATCTATTATCAAAATATGCCTAATTTCCAAAATCGGTATAAGGCCAAAACAAAATATGTGTGTTTCCGGTTACCCGACCCCCCCTATTTTTTTTTATGCCAAATTCCCGACCCTAAACTTTTTTTTGACGATTTCGCAAAAATTTCCGGAAAACTACGTGTTTTTTCGTAACCGTCTCTTTTATTATAAAATCGTAATGGCGGCGCACTTGTTCAACAAGTGTGTTGGCCGTACGGATAAATAAATTAAATACCAGCACCTTGTAATACATTAAATACTTGAAATTATCCGTACCTAGTGTGGATTATTTAACAGTTGTCCCGTAGGTGTTTCATGGGTGAATGTTGTGTCCTAGATTCTACATCTGTTGAATGCATTATGGATTTAATTTTACAGTGTGTTTAATCATTCTTTTAGTTTCATATTTGATTATAGAGGAAGAGGGTGCTTAAGTATCTAACAATCATGTTTGTCGCATAGTCTGGAATTTTGTTGGTCATTGTTGTGTCATGTCGTTAGAATTTTCAGTAATTTTATGATGAATTTTCACTTTGCTGTATTAAACCATGGATTTACTTTCTTGTTGGGGCCATTGGTCTGGGTTTCAAATGTTGAAGATACTGCGGGGACATCTGAATGTGTATATATCTACTGTTAGCTTTGGTGATAATGATAATACAGTGGAACTTGTGCAATCCGACACCTGAGTTTTCCGACATCCTGTGACATCCGACAAAAATTGATGGTCCCAAAATAATGATGTTAAGTAAAATAAAACCTGAGTATTCCAACATCCTGTACAATCCGACACATTTCCCTGGTCCCTTGGTGTGTCGGATTAGACAGGCTCCACTGTACATTAATGATTGATTCATATCCATTCTCTTGTTATCATCTAATTCACTACTGTACAGTTGCATTTTGTTTGGACTAAGGCTCAGTAAAGAAGATATGTACAAGTCTCAGTTCATTGGCAAATTGAATTCAATATTAAAAGCATAGAATCAATAACAATGACTTCATCAAAGACATAAATCTTTTGATTGGAGCAAACATTGCTGAAATGAAAAGGTAAACACAACTGTTTATACATGTTTATTATACCGTTCAATATACATTGAATGTCCAATCCCCCCTTTTTCAAAAAAAAAAAAAAAAAAAACCACCTACTTACCCTATTTTAAAATTCCATGTAATAGGAAACACACATATATTTGTTTTTGGCCTAAATCGGCTGAAAGAAATTTCATAGAAAAACCTGGAATATATGTTAAACTACTCATTGCCATGTAGCTGCAGTTAATATTTGAGCTCATTTTGACTTATACTAAAGCAGCAATGGACAATTGAAGAAATTTCTATTTTTAGTAACATCAGCCATCTTGGATGTAGGGCGGGACTGTCGGACACAATTTTGAAAGGGACCCACACAAGGTCCATCCCTGCCAGGTTTGGTTTAATTTGGTTCAGCGGTTTCAGAGGAGAAGATTTAAATGTGATCTTTTTTCAAAATATGCCCAAATTGCATAATCGGTATCAATCGGCTTAAAGAAAAATTTCACAGAAAAACCCATAATATATGTTAAACTACTCATTGCCATGTAGATGCAGTAAACAATTGAGCTCATTTTGCCTTATACTAAAGCAGCAATAGACAATTGAAATTTCTTCCACCCTTTTTATATTTTTAGCATGGTGGCCATCTTGGTTTGAAGTCGGGATCACCAGACATAATTTTGGAAAGGTGCCATCCAAGGATCATTCCACCTAAGTTTGGTTGCAATTGGCCCAGTAGTTTCTGAGGAGAAGATTAAAATGAGAAATGTTAATGGACGGACGACGGATGACAGACAACGGACGAAAAGTGATGGCAATAGCTCACAGGGTCAGGTGAGCTAAAAAACCCGGAATCTATGTTACTCATTGCCATGTAGCTGCAGCTAAAATTTGAGCTCATTTTGACTTTTACTAAAGCAGCAATAGACAATTTAAGAAATTTATATTTTTAGTAACAGCAACCACCTTGAATGGAGAGCGGAATTGTGGGGCACAATTTTGAAAGGGGCCCATCGAGGAACCATCCCTGCCAGGTTTGGTTTAATTTGGTTCAGGTGTTTCAGAGGAGAAGATTTAAATGTGTTTGCATAATCAGTATAAATCGGCTGAAAGAAAAATTTCACAGAAAAACCCGGAATATATGTTAAACCACTCATTGCTATGTAGCTGCAGTTAAAATTTCAGATCATTTAGAATTATACATTTGTAATAAAGTAACAATGGACAATTGAAGAACTTTATATTTTTAGTAACAGCAGACATGTTGAATGGAGGGTGGAGCTGTCAGACACAATTTTGAAATGGGACCACGATCCACCCATGGACTATCCCAGCCAAATTTTATTTAATTTGGTTCAGTGGTTTCAGAGAAGAAGATTTAAATGTGATCTTTTATCAAAATATGCCTAATTTGCATAATCGGTATCAATCGGCTGAGAGAAAATTTTTACAGAAAAACCAGGAATATATGTTAAACTACTCCTTGCCATGTAGCTGCAGATACAATTTGAGCTCATTTTGACTTATACTAAAGCAGCAATGGACAATTAAAATGACATCCCTCCTTTTTTAAATTTTTAGCTTGGTGGCCATCTTGGTTGGAAATCGGGATCAACGGACACAATTTTGAAATGAGGCCAACCAAGGACCATTCCACCAAAGTTTGGTTGCAATTGGCCCAGTGGTTTCTGAGGAGAAGATTAAAATGTGAAATTTTTATGGACGAACGAAAGTAATGGCAATAGCTCACATGGTTTAAAAGTTTTATTTTCAATGAGAAAAATATTTTCAAACTTCGAACAACTTCCAGTTAATCTTTCATGTAAATTATTATACTCTTTTAAGACTTACATTTGTATTCTTACTTATAATTGTGAAATTTGGTATATGGAGGATTATCTTCCTATATATATACAGGGCTTTGATCAGAGCTGATAAAAATAATAAAACTTGTGATACTTTGTCACTTGAAGATAAAACATCAAATGAAAAAATACACACAAGATATTGTAAAACTATCTCGGGACTTTAAAAAAACATCAAGTAATATTTCTGCTAAATCTTAATTAGGTCATTTTCTTATCATCTCATTTATTAAAACTCAAGTACTTATGTATTTTGTTTGAATAAACTCTAATAATATCAATCTTAATTAAATGTAAATAGAAAAATGCAGGATGAAGGCAAATACTCATGGTATACTTGTGTAAATAATATTTTCAAAGAACTTGATTTAGATATTGAAGACTATTCTAATATGGATAAACCATTTCATAGATTAAAATTTCCACGAAAAAAAGAATTTAACTAGAGGCTCCCAGGAGCCTGTAATCGCTCACCTGATTTTCAATTTTACATCTAAAGGTAATAGAAAATGGGGGTGTTACACATAATTTTGAAAGTGGGCCACCCAAAGATGATTTCAACTCAAATTTCTGAGCAAAAGATTTAGATGTGATTTTTATATCATAATATTCTTAAATGGAATAAACTGGCTGAACAAATCTCACAAGAAAACCCAGAATATATATCATAAACTACTCATTGTCATGTAGCTGCAGTTACAATTTGAGCTAATTTTGATTTATACTAAAGCATCAATGGACAATTGAAGAAATGTCTATTCTTAGTAACAGCAGCCATCTTGAATGGAGGGCGGGGCTGTCGGACAAAATTTTGAAAAGACCCACCCAGCGACCATTCCTGCCAGGTCTGGTTTAATTTGGTTCAGCAGTTTCAGAGGAGACAACTTAAATGTGATCTTTTATCAAAATATGCCTAATTTGCATAATCGGTATAAATCGGATGAAAGAAACTGTTCACAGAAAAATCTGGAATATATGTTAAACTACTACTTGCCATGTAGCTGCAGATAAAATTTGAGCTCATTTTGACTTACTCTAAAGCAGCAATGGACAATTAAAATTTCATCCCCCTTTTTTCTATTTAAAAATATGCCTAATTTGCATAATCTGTATAAATCAGGTGACAGAAAAAATTCACAGAAAAAATGGAATATATGTTAAACTACTCCTTCCCATATAGCTGCAGTTAACATTTGAGCTCATTTTGACTTATACTAAAGCAGCAATGGACAATTGAAGACATTTCTATTTTTAGTAACAGCAGCCATCTTGGATGGAGGGCGGGACTGTCGGACACAAATTTGAAAGGGACCCACACAAGGTCCATCCCTGCCAGGATTGGCTTAATTTGGTTCAGCAGTTTCAAAGGAGAGAATTTAAATGTGATCTTTTATCAAAATATGCCTAATTTGCAAAATCGGTATAAATCGCCTAAAAGAAAAATTTCACCAAAAAAACTGGAATCTATGTTAAACGGTCGACAAGTGTGAAAGTTAACTTGTGTTCGGTGTACGTTTTTCAAGACCAAATACCGAAGGGAAAACACATATAAAAATGACCATCTACCCCTTTTTGGGGAAAAAATTAACACCTTAGATTGATGCAATTCACCTCTCGGAGAAATAAGGCGATATATCGGTTTCAATTACTATAATCGGGACAAACTTCAACCAAGGGGCGGTTGAATGTGGACATCTAATGTACGTCTTGAAATGGCTGTCGGTGTATCAGGCTGGATGATCCGGCCGCCAAATGTTCCGGACGGCCAAAATTGCCTAGGCAATTTGTTCCGGTTCGGAACTTTGAGCCTAGGCTATTTGTTCCGATTCTAGGCAATACATTTATAAACCTATATATATTTTGTAATTTTGTAATTTACAACGTATTATCAATAAAAATATTCATCTCGGCTATGTGCACCCCCTGACAAGAGTAAGCGGACCATTGATAACTGCAGTTTAGGTACGTCTAGAATTTCGATTACTGCAGGTAGATCCGGTCAAATGATAAGGATTAATTTGGAAATCTCACATGGCAGAGGTAGGAATTTTTCTATACGTTACACGATTACTTTTAAACAGCAATGCATTCAAAGTTAATTAGCCTATCCAACAATGACATATTTATAGATTATACCTGAAAGGTCTGTTGATCGACATGTTTTCCCATTTTCTTAAACATTCAACGAAAACGGCGATGGGGATTGTCAAATTTGTCTTCCGTCACGGTAAAATGTATAGTAATTGACTACAATTCATCAGAAAAAGTAGGTTGCATGTGCTTTTCAGACCGGGCATATCTTCTTCATGTAACAGCTAATGTTGTTCGATAAAGAAATTTTTAACCGGAAACAAGTTTTGAGTTGCCACGCGGTTTAAGGTAAGTACGATTACCTCTGTGATCAGCTAATCAATGGTATGTCTCTTTCTGTACATTGTTTTTTGAAATATCCGAAATTATTAGCAATATCAAATTCATGTTGGAGAAAAACCAGATTGCTAAATACGTATGTACTCATATTGAAAAGAAGATATATATATGATGGACACCAACTCCCTATCCTTAATGCGACGATACACAAATTCACCCGGAGCGGAGGCCACCCCATGGTCTTCAATATGACCAACGTCCAACTACGTACATCACTAAAACTAATCGGATAAAAAATTCAAGATGATTATTAATGAACTACTGTTAAAAGAATTCTAAAATCGATCAGTGATTTCAGGGAGTTTATAATTACAAACTCGGACACAGGCAAAGTTTCACCACAAGATAAGCAAACAGATTCATGTTTGTTCCCTGCATAATACAGTAATCATTTTTCCGCTTACCATTGGTCTGCAGTGATCGTATATGTGATGTTCGTTATTTTCATGAAAAACACCCAGTTTCTTTACCGAACAACATTAGCTGTTACATGAAGAAGATATGCACAGTCTGAAAGGCACCTTTTCTGATGAATTGTAGTCAATTACTACATTTTACCATGACGGAAGACAACATTTGACAATACCCATCGCCGTTTTCGTTGAATGTTTAAGAAAATGGGTAAACATGTCAATCAACAGACCTTTTACGGGTCCCTCTAAAACAAGAAACGAAACAGAAACGAAACGAAACGAAACCTGGAGAAACGAAACGAAACCGTGCGAAACGAAACGAAACGAAACGAAAAAGTGAATCGAAACAAAACTGAGAAACAAAACCGAAACGTCAAAAAGGATAATGTTTCGAAACATATCTAATACATTCCCATACTCTTTCCCCGTGTCAGATGCAGAACTGCAAGCAATGCAAAGTTAACAATAAAATGAAATACTGACATGCGTCATTTATAATTTCTCTGGATAAACTGACTTCTTAATTTCTATACAGTTGTGTTTTTCACAAGTCATTAACCAAATAAATTGTTCTTGTGAATTCACGTTTAAAAGGTTAGGACAACTTTGAATTATGAGTTTATTTAGATTTTGTCTGTCCTCCCTCTGTGTTGATTACAAAATGATAGAAAATGACTTTCTTCTTCCACCTCACCCATATTACACTGCTGAAACAACAAGGACAAAACAAATAAACAGATTTGAAAACGAGCGCCATAAAAAAATAAAAAGAATAGCAATCTGAACCCTCACACAAAAACCGGGAGTATCACCAGGTGCATCGGAAGGGTTTGCATGATCTACTCTGCGCGAGGCACGTGATTAACTTATCGTATAAATATATTGATATGTTGCACGTTTTTTCATGAAATTGACACGAAATGTACGCATGAAGGGACATTCTCTTGGCAGTCATATTAAACAGTCTTTTTTATAACACACAGTTTGAGAATTATTGCAGATATATTTGCTTAGGCCAAAGTGAAAACAAAACTGCCTCAAAGCGAAACACAATGGTCATTTTAATTACGATTTTCTTGTCGTTTTGTGGTTCAATTGATTCCCGCTTGTTGATATTAGAAAGATTGCCTAAAAATAGGGAATGTAAAGAAACAACAGTGTGATGAAAAACCAACGGACATGTTAATTCATATTCATTACTATTGTTGTATTTAAATTGTTGTACTATATTCATATGTATTGATTAATAAAATATGTTTATACTAACGGACATGTCAAAACATAACATGATCACATTGCCCGTGAAGGGTATGACGTGCATCTATAAAAGTAGAAATTATACCCTCCCCCCAAAAAAAAAATCTGATAGAAAATAGAATAAGAGGTGCAAATGGCAATATAATCAAGATTCTCCGAAAGTTTCATGGACCAGCTAAATAGTTTACAATAAATTGGGAGTGCACATTGGTAACGGATGGACGGACGTACAGACTAAACCCATCACTTTACACTGACCGTTTTTCAAAAAGCCAACGGACTGACGTATGGGTTCAAATAAATTAGCCAACTATTTTCCCATAGGTTCTAAAAAACTGAGGACTGAAACATCAAAGGGATCTAGATAGGCATTGCTTGGTTTCAATTTCGTTTCGTTTCGTTTCGTTCCCAGAGGAAGGGTTCGTGTTCATGTTGGTTATATTGTCCAGTTAACTGAAGCAATTTTTCGTTGTGTTGTTATTAGTACTGTCAACTACATTTGTCGTCAATTCGATAATTAATCAATTGGTAATGTCATATGCATGTATATAAAAACAAAGATCCATCAAACCGATAAAGGGAGGTAACAATATTTGTTAACTCTATCGGCGGCTACGTCTTCCGATTTTTTTTTCAAATATTGCGGAATAATTTTGTTCTTTTATTGTCTCCCTTGGTACAATGCTTCCGTAAGGGCCATAACCCTCCGAATCAGGTCTGTAACTAAATGTCCAGTCAAATTTATCGACCCATTGGTTTTGCCTATAATAATTATGCGTATGGTAAGGCGATTCGTGAGACGAAAACACCCATATTTGATTGTTTCTTTGCGTTTCGTTTCTGTTTCGTTTCTTGTTTTAGAGATACCCCCTTTTAGGTATAATATATAAACATGTCATTGTTGGATAGGCTATATCTTAACTTTGAATATATTACTGTTTAAAAGTAATCTTGTAAAGTATAGAAAAATGCCTACCTCTGCCATGTGATGCAGTGATTGATATATTATGTGTTCGTTGCAAACAGCCATTAACCCTATTAATAATATTTTGTTATTACATTTTTGAGAATGTAATACATTATTTAGAACTAAACGTTTTATTAACAATCAATTACAATATTTGTTAATGAATGTCTGACAATGTATCATGTATTCCTCTAAATTTTCTATAACTTGAACCAGATAAAACCGATGGAATATTTAAATTTATTAAATAGCAAAGTGGTGTCCAACACATATTGTGTGGTGTTTTTGTTTTGTTCTTCTTCCTCTTGTGTACCCTGTCTTGCCAGTTTCTCTTAATGGTCCATATTTGATTGCTCCTTCGGTATTCTCTAAAGTGTATTTTAATATTATACAGTGCTTCCAGTTATTGTGACAATAATGGCAATAACAGAGGGGTTTATAGGCAGTGATAACATTTATTGTGACAATAACGACGATATTTATATGAAGTGCTAGCAGTTATTGTGACAAAAACGGGGAGGTCTGTATGCAGAGTTATCAGTTATTGTGACAATAACGGGGAGGTCTATGAGCTGTGTTAGCAGTTAGTGTGACAAAAACGAGAAGGTATATATGCAGTGTTAACATTTATTCTGACGATAACGGGGAGGTCTATATGCAGTGTTAACAGACATTGTAACAATAACGGGGGTATATGTGCAGTGTTAACAGTTATTGTGACAATAACGAGGAGGTCTATATGCAGTGCTAACAGTTATTGTGACAATAGCGGGGAGGTCTATATGCAGTGTTAACAGTTATTGTGACAATAACGAGGAGGTCTATATGCAGTGTTAACATTCATTGTGACAATAGAGGGGATGTCTTCATGCAGTGTTAGCAGCTATTGTGACAATAATGACAATAACGAGGAGGTCTATATGCAGTGTTAACAGTTATTGTGACAATAACGCGGAGGTCTATTTGCAGTTCTAACAGTTATTGTTACAATAACGCGAAGGTCTATATGCAGTATTAACAGTTATTGTGACAATAATGACACTAAGAGGGATGTCTATTAGGAGTGTTAATAGTTATTGTGACAGTAACGAGGAGGTCTATATGCAGTGTTAACAGTTATTGTGAAAATAACAAGGAGGTCTATATGCAGTTTTAACAGTTATTGTGACAATAAAAGGGAGGCTTATATGCAGTGTTGACAGTTATTGTGATAATAACGGGCAGGTCTATATGTAGTGTTAGCAGTTATTGTGACAATAACAGGGAAGTCTATATACAGTGTTAGCAGTTAATGTGACAATAACGGGGAGGTATATTTGCAGTGTTAGCAGTTATTGAGACACTATATGGGGAAATATAATATTATAAAAGGTATGAATAGGGATAGGTACAATTTTTACCAATATTAACAAATGTACAGGTTTAACGGCTTTTCTAGAAACGTTAAACATTAAATCAACTTAAAATTATATCTGTGTTGGATATTTTTGTTCGGTCAATTCCATTGTTAAATTGACGAATGGTCATTCCAGGCATATTCTCGTATCTGTATTTTCCATAAGGGTTTTCTTTAACGGTAAAGTCCTAACAAAAATAATAAAATATGAAAATGCTCACCTTTTTGCATTTTCTATCCTATCCTTTGTCAGTGTAGATAATGATTTACCTATATATCCTGTAAGCATATGTGTCAAATAATAAATATTGGTTTTTACCTGAAATAAACACTTTTACATGATAAATACACATTAATATTATTTTTTTTTTTTAAATATTCGACCACCCTTTTTCCTGAGGCAGGATATCGACCATATATAGCACAAAAATGGCGGAGGATAATTTCACAATGTTGAATTGTTAAATTTCACCACGTTTTATTGGCGTTATACAATAATCCGTTGACATTGAACGAGGACAACTTATCATGGAAGAAAATCATACAATTGAAAAGAACATACATATTGCCTTTGTAACGATAACGATCCCGATGTAAGCACAGATATGCAGTATTAAGGGATAATCAGTGGTGTAGAAATGATTAAGTAACGAGGGGCAAAATGGATGCTAAGTTCATATAAACATGTGGATCCATGGCTGGCATGTGTGTGTGTGTGTGTCGAGGGGTGTCAATAGCGCACACATTTAAACGTTTTATTCATAACAATATGTAATAGAAGGCAATATTTCACGCTTGTACAGAAATCACATTTTGCCCATTATTAAAGGTACTAATAAATGTCTATAATTATTATCACATATTTGAGCCGTCGTGGCCGTGATCGTATGGTAGTTGAATATACACCTACCTATGCAATCATTGCCTATCATCACTGATGTTGTGAGTTTGAATCTCGATCAGGGCGTGGTGTACAACATTATATGATAAAGTTTGTCAGTGACTTGCGACAGGTCGGTGGTTTTCTCCGGTCTCCTCCACCAATAAAACTGACCGCCACGATACAACTGAAATATTGTTGAAAGTGGCGTTAAACACCATCTAACAAACACTATCATCACATGTTAAACAGCTACATATGATCAACTGTTTTTGTCTACCTAATTTTCTTTCCCGTTTCAAAAAATGAATACTCACATGCGTGTTTGAGTTAATGTTAATGATAATGTGTATTTTTTATAAACAGTTTAAGAATGTCTTATTATCTCATCCATATAGATTGAAAGTTACATCTGTAAATCACACATATAATTAAAGACATCATTCTAGGTCAAAATCTGGCACTATCGGGGCCGGTCTTAGTTTAACAATATTTCACAACCAGGGAAACTGAACGTCGTAGAGTGAAGGGTAGCGAGTTTTATACGCAGGGTAGCGATTCAGAGTGAAGTAAACAAGATGCAGATAAAAACAGATATATGCTAGTATCTTAAGTTCTAAAAATGATTTAAATGGAAAATCGTTATCTTACAACTTTAAATATATCTAGCATATATCGTTATCTTACCACTGGAACATTATCTAATTATAATCGTGATCTTACCAATGGCACACTTTATAATCAAAATCGTTATCTTACCACTGGAACACTATCTAACTAAAATCGTTATCTTATCAATGGAACACTATCTAATATAAATCGGTATCCTACCACTGGGGCACACTCTAATTATAATCGTGATCGCGATCTTACCACTGGAACACTATATAAATTACATCGCTATCTTACCACTGGAACATTATCTATTATAAATCACTATCTTACCACTGGAACACTATCTAATTAAAATCGTTATCTTACCACTCAAACATTATCTAATTAAAATCGTTATCTTACCACTGGAACACTATCTAATTATAATCGTCATCTTACAATTGGAACACTATATAATATAAATCGTTATCTTACCATTCAAACACTATCTACTTATAATCATTATCCTACCTCTGAAACACTAATCCACCGACGTAGTAACATCTGTGTGAGAATAAAGAGTATTACAACACATATCAAGTTCTGAAGATGTCGTTAAGTCATCATTGCTCCTGTAAACTAGAGAATATGGCTACAATATTACTAAGAAGGAAATTAGGCATGTGATTAGAAAATATAGAAATTCCATCACTAGGGCTACACTTTATTGGACTCCAGAAGGAAAGTGCAAGCATGGCACGCCGAAAAACATGCGGAGGCGTACTGTAGAAGGAGAGATGAAGACCATGAACAATACCTTGGGGAGTGTCGAAAAGATAGCCAAAGACAGACAGAAATGGAGGACCTTTGTTGCTTCACTACATGCCAAATGAGGAAACATGCATCCGATCACAATGACCAAAATAAATAGGACAGAAGGACAAACAACGATCTACAAAACATACACAGCAAACTAAAGATTGAATAACACGAACTATCTGATACAAGGAAAAATCTCTGTTCAATACCTACTTAGTGATCGCCAAGAGATTATACGTTTCATTCTTATTCTTTGACAGCTCTTCAAATCTCTCAGTTTATTCATAGAAATTATTTGATTTTTCTGTAAGAAAATATTTGGTCTAATTCACGGCATTTGCATATCTACATTTGTATTTACATGACAGCTCTATTAACCTCTCATTTTGTTCTTAGAAATTAGTTGCTTTCCCTGTAAAAAAATAGTTGGTATGGTATAATTCAAGGAAATGTGAATATCTGCTGTTTTTCTCAGGAAAGATATTCTATTGTTCATGGACAATCTCTAATTTTGAGCAAAAAAAATATCTGCCAAGCACGGTATTCTTTATTTTTCAATTTATTGTTCTATGAACATCGCTGTTGTTGTCCTAAAGCACAAAACAGACCGTTGAATATAATGTTGGAAGTCCAGATCCTACTTCAGGACAGGCACATTCGGCCATACCTTAAAATCATTGATTGATTATTGATAGGTGAGAAAGAGTTTGAAAATACCACAGCGGTAATCAAAATCTATAAATCGACGAAGGACCGACAATACAACGGCCAAGAGGAAAATTACAAACAACGATATATAGAGCATACAAATAAAACTGAAAATCGAGTAACACGAACCCCAATAAAAACCGAGGGTGAACTCAAGTGTTATGGAAGGTTAGCAGTTCCTGCTCCACTAGTGGCACCTTTCGGGTTAATCTAGTCACAAACACAGTGATACGTCATGAATGAGTAAAGGACCGGGAAATGTTTACGACAATTGAAATATAGCCGTGGTCAATTGTGACACATATATTCGAAAATGGTCAACCAAGTCAAGTCCAGCAATAAACATTTTATGCATATTAAAAATGAGAACAGGTACTTGTAGTGTATTTGACGATTTGCCACAATCAGTTGCTTATTTGATGGTTCCAAATTGAATTAGGTGGAGACAGTTTGGAAAAGTATAACTTGCTACCCATGGAGAGTAGAGATTGATGTATAACAGGGTCATTAGGTAATTGTAAACATGCGTGTGGTTTTTTTTAATTAGGAAAGTTTGAAGATAATTTCTTAGACAATTTTTAATATGACCGTGGTTTTTTTATTTATTTTTTTTTTTTAACAAATATTGTGTGCTTGTTTTTGTTTTATTGTTTGTATATGCATATTCTTATGTCGGATTTAAAAGCTCATTAGAGCTTGTGTTTTAATGTTTGTTTAAAACTAAAGATCGAGTAACACGATACTATAATATGATGTCAAAATAATTATTAGCAATAGTTTATATCAACTAATTATTATTTTGCTTGATTCAATCGTTTTCACTTCGAATTATATAATGTATTACTTAGTTAACTGTGTTTACGTTAGCTTAAATTAATGAACAATATGACGACTACTTACCATTACAACGGAATTTGGTTATTCTGGGATCAAAAATAGCCATGCAAAGGTTCAACATTCATAGGAAACTCGACAGAAAATATTTGCTTTAAATTCCTATCGTCACGCTTGAGTGATAAATTGTAAACCACGTGTTTTTACCTGGTATATTTATTTTAAATACTTTATTTCGAATTTTCTTTTTTTAAATGTATGTGTTTTTATTTATTTCTTTGATTTATTGATTTATTGCTGATCTGTTGAACACTTGACAAGTTCTAGAACAACGGTTTTTAGTGGGGTTCGTGCTACTCGATCTTTAGTTTTAGGGTTTTAGGGTATGTTTTGTAGATCGTTGTTTGTCCCTTTGTACTTTTTTTTATTCTTTTGGCCTTTGTGTTGTCTGTTCTTCTTCGATATAAGGATTATGATTACCCCTTGGTATCTTCAAACTCTTCTCATAAAATAGGCGGAACTATTTTGAAAATAATTTTATCGGAAAATGAAATATTGAGAATGTCAAATAATATGGAAAATAAAAAAAATCTTACCCGCTTTATGTACAAAACCAATAATTAATATACACAAGCATCATTGCCTAATTGTGTCATTGTCATATAAAAATTCACAGTATAGCTATCAAATCCGAAAATGTTCTGAAGTAAAAATATAGTTCTCATACAAACACGCCCATAACCACATAAAATTTAAACACCCTAAAAGAGAATATACTCCCACAGACACAGGGAGAATTTCATCCTGCTCAATATTAGATAGTACATTATGAACCATCAATTATGTACGTATTGAGTCCATTATTCCTAATACTAGAGAGTACGCAAAGGAGACCGATATTATTAAAAACGTAGATATTTAATTAGTACATTAAATAATTAGTCTGGAAAATGCGAAACGTCATTTACATTTACTTGCTATTTTACTATGCCTTGATTCATTTACAACAATCAACACAAATCAACAATCACTCTGTATGTGTACCAAAACATAGATAAACATTATGTGTATGTACAATAATCATAACACTTTGTCATGTACATAAATTCAACAAACACTATGTGTATGGACGCACATTCAACACACATTCTGTGTCTGTACACACATTCAACACACATTCTGTGTACGTACACAAATTAAACACAGACTTTGTCAAGTTCACAAAATAAGCAAATACTCCGTGTATATAAAGAACGTCAACAAACACTCTGCATACATACACAAATTCAATAAACATTATGTGTACGTACACAAATTCAACCAATAATATGTGAACATAAACAAATTCAACAACAACAGAAATCCAACAAACACTATGCGTACGGACGCACATTCAACAAACATTATGTGTACGTACTCAAATTAAACACACACTTTGTCATGTTCACAAAATAAACAAATACTCTGTGTATGTACACAACGTCAACAAACACTCTGCATACATACACAAATTCAACAAACAATATGTGTACGTACTCAAATTCAGCAAGCATTATGTGTACGTACACCAATTCAACAAATGCTCTGTGCACGTAGACAGCATCAGCAAACACTCTGTGTACGTACACATATTCAAATAACACTATATGAACGCACACAGCATCAACAAACACTTTGTGTACGTACACAAATTCAACAAACACTCTGTGCATGTACACAACATCAACAAACAGTATGTGCACGTACACAACATCAACAAACACTCTCTGTACGTACACAGCAACAACAAACACTCTGTGCACGTACACACCATCAACAAACACTCTGTGTACGTACACAGCAACAACAAACACTATGTGCACGTACACAACATAAACAAACACTCTGTGTACGTACACAGCAACAACAAACACTCTGTGCACGTACACAACATCAACAAACACTATGTGTACGTACA
>MJUT01059149.1:9718-22399 GCA_002080005.1 Gigantidas platifrons
ATATTCATAAAAAGCATCCAGTTGAGTTTGGAGATCATTTGCTGTCTCAGCTAACAATGCAGTGTCATCAGCATATAACAGAATAAAAAGTTTAAGGTAAATATCTAAATTGTTTTCTATTTCATCTGAGATAGTTTGTAGTCCTGTAATATTTTTATTTTCTAAAAAAGTGCCAATGTCATTTAAAAATAATGAAAAAAGAAAAGGGGACAGGTTTTCCCCTTGTCTTACTCCATTTGCACAATCAAAGTATTCTGATATACAATTATTATATGAGATACAAGATTTTATACTATCATACATATTAATAATAACATTATACATTTTGCCATTGATATTATTTAACATCATTTTGTAGAAAAGCCCTTCCCTCCATACCTTATCAAAGGCCTTTTCGAAATCTATAAAGGCACAAAATAATTTCCTTTTTTTAAGTTTTAATATTTGGAAAAAAGAAAAGAGAGTGAAAATATTATCTATAGTTGAATAATTTTGGCGAAATCCGAATTGGTTTTCTTTTATAAGTCTGTATTCCTCAGAGAAGCTATTGAGTCTTATATTCAAAATTGATGTAAATAATTTCCCCAAGCAACTTACAATTGTGATAGGCCTATAGTTCTTGGGCTCATAAATATCGCCTTTATTCTTATAAATAGGCTTGATTGTGCCAATCAACCAAATATGAGGAACTAAACCCTTATCAAAGATAATGTTAAATAATTTCTCATAAATATTTATAAATTGATTTGATGTCGACTTGATGTATTCGTTTATAATTTCATCCTCACCACAAGCTTTTTCATTCTTTAATTTTTGTATACATTTTAAAATTTCTTCCTTTGAGATATAGGCGTTTATCTGTTCATTAATTGGTTCATTCTGTAAAATATTAACCTCTGGTAAACCGTCGTTACCATCACTAATGTCTCGCTTATTCAAATTTTGAAAAAAATCATAGAGTTTATCAATTTCAATATTCGGTTGCTTCTTTCTTTTACCTTTTTTCAAAAGTTTCCAAAATTCTTTAGGATTGTTTTTACTCAAATTTTGAATATCTTCTGAAAATTGCTTGCGATAATTTTTATATTTTCTATCCAGTGTATGTTTGTAATGTTTTTCAGCGTCAATCATAGCTAAGCGATTTTGTGGAGAAGTTAAACTTTTAAAACGTTTCTTAAGTTTTCTGTAGTTTTGACGTGCAAATCTACAGTCTAAATCAAACCAGGGTTTATTTTCTTTTTTAAAAGTATTATTCTTGTTTTTTTTCTTAACATTATAAGTTCCAAAAGTTTTTTGGCCAGATATGACAAATATATTACATAAATTTTCTATCAATATGTCAACAGTATCTTGAGTAATCATATCTTTTTCTGTACTACATAGAGTAAGCATATGTTCTAATTCTAACATTTTTTCAATATCAATATTGTTCTGAAAATCAATTTGTTTTTGGGGGTCCCATCTTTTAGTTTTTATTATATTTCCAACAGTATGGTTCCGAGGATCCACATATTCATTTTGGCTGCTTTGTGAAAAATTATCAGAAGAAAAACATATCTTAATAGGCGAGTGAACATCTGAATATAGTTTACTAGAATCAAGAATGTCAAAATCTTTGAATGATTTCAGCAAATATGGACTACTAATACAGTAATCTACTACACTGGCGTTTCTACAAGTAAATCGTCCAATATTTTTATCCTTACCTACTCTACCATTCACTATAAATAGACTATTACCTTTACAAAATTCCAACAACATATTTCCATACCTATTTCTTATCATATCCATACTACTTCGTTCAACAGGGAGAGACAATGATTCTAATACTTCAGTATAGTTATCGACATAATCTGAAATATTATTATTATCATGATCATTGTCATCTAGAATAATAAAATCATTACAATTACTTGTCCTTGCATTAAAATCCCCGACAAGGCAAATATATTTCGAAATATTTAAAAGTGATAAGTATTCTTGTTGAATTTCATTAAATGCTTCATCTGATGAGTACTTTGTGTATTCAGGAGGTATATAAACTACACCAAAAATTACCGGTTGGTCTAGTTTGAATAACTCCCCTTTACACTTAAACCACAGAACATATTTACAATTAGTTCCTTTAATTTCAATCATGTTCACTAAGGTGTCTCTATATCCGACCATAATCCCACCTGACCGACGATAAGCTATGTTCTTTCGGTTTTTCATTATGAACTTAAAACCAGGAAAATTAATCACGTCCAAGTCGTCAGTTTTTGTCTCGACAAAACACAAGATATCATGATTTCTAATCATGTTTTGAAATTCCGGGTACTGCAACCTTGACTTGATCCCACAACAATTGTTTACTATATAATTAGCTCACATCTAATTGTCATTGTTGACTTGTTCGACGTTCATTGACAATCAACATGCATTAATCACCACGTGATTATCTTTGTAGTAGGCGCGTGCCGACAAAAATGCAAATATCGCCGTTAATTTTAAACTTTTTATTATAATAATTGACCATGAGATTTTTTTTAAACTGACAATTCATTTACAACCTTCTTTGTGCACATAGGACGTCTCTATTTTGTTCTTAGTGCACTTTGATTGTTCTTAGTGCACTAAGGAGGTCCTTTGCGGTATTTCTACACACCGGTCGAATTATATTATTTAAAAAAAAGTGCGTGAAATTATTTACCTGTACAATAATACAGGAAATAAACGCACTGGGGGTTCTGCCATTTTTATGGCTTTGTCTATTATTAATTAGGATGTATTGTACTCCCCTGTGTGGACCTTGACTTCTCGAAACAATTTACATAATTGCAAGAAAAAAATATCTGTAATCCAGAAAAATTTCAAGGACAGAATCAAGCCAAGTGTTAAAAATTACAAACAAACGTTATTATCGGCGTGTCCACAAAGTGACTATTAAAAGAGGAAAATGCACACTCTTGGCATGAAATATTTTTAATCAGGTGGAATATTTTTAAAGAATCATGAATAAATGAGTGAAATAGATGATACAACCTGTCAAATCCGTGTACTAAATCATGAACACTATTTCCGGTGAGCTCCACCATGTTGGATTTTTCTTGTTCGATCTTAAAAATTTTGTCATTTTCAAATAAAATTGAAATAAGAACAAAAATTGAACTGTTAGGAACTCGATTTTCGGAAAGAATCATTATTCAGCTTCTACAGGATATCAGCGTATTTTTTTCATATTAATTTTATTGATCAAATTTGACACATTTCGAACGACTGAATTTACAAATTAACGTAAATTAATAGGGATTGTACATGATTTATCGAGGTTTTTTTACACTTTTTAAAAAATAATTTGGAAGTATTTTCTCGTTAAATTAAACTGATACAAATAACATTTTCTTATCGATAAACATTTCAAGATTATGTGGATATCAGCATAATTTTTAAATATTGACCAAATTTTTTTTTAATAGCGATTTAAATTTCAATCACCGTGCATTCTTTGTTAAGTTTGTACATTGTTGCCAAAAAATTGATGAACTTCAAACGTCTAGGGACGAGATAGGATGTAAAATTAAACTGATATAAACGTAACAATTCCAGCTTTCCACATGTCAACTACTAGCAGGAAGATGCAAAACTATCAATTATTTACCAGGAATCGTGGAATTTTCAATTAATGTACATAGGGGTCGAGGCATTTTACATACAAATAATGGTAAAATCGAGGAAAAAATATTGATTTTACGAAAGTCCAGGGACGTAATTTCTCATCGATTTAAACTGAAAAGATTATTATTTATCGATCAGGTAACTATTACTGATTATCGAGAAAGATGCAAAGTAATCTTAAATGGTGTATTTTACAAGAAATTGTCAATTTTCTAGCACCTCCCGTAGCTCTCAAGGTTAAAATTTTAGTGTATAGTTGACCGGATGTCACGTCACAAAGGTCACGTGATGTCGCTAATAGTTCGATATGTAAGGGGGTTAGTGATATGTATAATTATAGAAATCCTATTTAGAGGGGATGAATATTGATTATTAAAGAGATACTCATCAACTAACCTCAGCCGTGATGTCACAATGTTATCTTTGCATGTTTATTGTGTAGTGATTTATGTATTGTTTATGGTGACAATCCAATCATTGGACTTCTAAACCAATAAAGAATTTGAATTTGAATTTATATATTGAGCTCTGACGTAGATGATTGGCAACCAAGGTAGGCGTGTCATACACCATGTTGTAGAAAAATTATCACATTTACAGTAGAGAATGATGTTAGTAGTAGGGTGTGAGGTTTTTTTGTCACCCCAAAAACCCGTGGAGGGACCCATATATGGGCAGACCCCGCCCCCTATGCCCCATAAGGGCATAGCCCCACCCCCGGAACCCACGTCGCCAAAAATTTGAAATCCATATATGGTCATGGGTCACAGTATGACTCACGGTAAAAAAATTCCACGCACCCTAGATGCAATATGAGTCATCACATTCCGCCGTCCCGTGCGCACGATGATTCAAAACAGAAGGGTGACATCCATATTGATATGTTTTCACCAACCCCACCACTGGAACCGACGTCACAAAAACAATAATTAAAAAATTTGAAAATAAAAAAAAAAACAAAAAAAAACAAAACAAAAAAACAAAAAACAAAAAACAAAAAACAGAACGTAATTTAGTCACGTACGTGTCATTAGTTTTTGTTCATTTACAATCCCCGTGTCAAAAGTATTAAAATATTTTTTCGGGAATCCATCAATTCATATATACCCCCACCCCCTTTTTCACTTTTACAGATTAAAATGAAATCCATGACCTCGGTTAACCCAGATACAACAATACACTGACCTATCAATTTCACAACACACGCAGTGACTGAAAACATTCCAGTGTGTAACAATCAGCGATACACATCACTCAACAAGACATTATTTTATATAATTCGATCATTGACTTCTCGAGGAAATAATAATATTCCTATATTAATGATTTATTTGAATAATAATCAAAGATGTCTTAAATATAAACAGACGCTACACAATAAAATCAAGATATGTGTAATCCAAGTAACTGACCACACGCACTAGGGTCATATGTTTGTAATTCATCGGATGATAACAAGTTTAATCTACACACGGACAACAGACATATCAAATATCCATCGCACGCACTGACCATTAATCTTGACCCGAAATGATAAATACACATGTCAGTGTAAACCTCAACAGATAGAATTATTATTGAAGAGCGTAATTACGTAGATCTTTTTATTGATAAATGTCTTTAATTGTGTGTTAATTCATGATTATAAGTAATAATTTATTTTTTTAGATAATAACGCGTAAAACAGAGCTTGACTTTAGAAAACCTACCCTGGTCGTTTTTATCGTGTTTTCTCAATTCGATGTTACGACATAAATCGGTCTGACTCTTTGATGTTTGAGTTTGTAAACCGAGGGAAATAACTTTATTCGGTGTGTATGTTCGATGAGAGTGGGGGGAGATAACTCAATGTGTATGTTCAAAGGGAAGTAATTTTCAGTAGGGTTAAACGTATTCAAAGGGAAGTAACTCTGAGCATAACACAACTACACGATTTGGTTCGCATCATTTATTACGTATAATACATTCTATAATAAAGACACACGGCAATGCTTGACAATATACAACAGTCGTTTTAACACGATTTCGTCCGTTTATTAAGTACGATACATTCTATAACGGGCACATTTACCGAGACAATGCACGACCAAATACAATTTTAACAGTTCGATTGCTTATCAAGTTCAATACATTCTATCATAACGACAATGCACGGCAATATACAATGTTAACAGTCAGATCTTAAAATTTTGTCCTCGTTTCCTTTTAAATCAACGGTGGAAAAGTCTTTCACTATATCCGCCAGCTCCATTCCTCGGTGTCTCCGTTTGAAGTAGCACAGGCAATACAGTCCGCAGGTGTCGGTGTCGTCGGGTTGGATTTGAGACGAACAGTAGTAGTATTGTGGTCCGTTGACGATCAGGACGTTAGCGAAACGGCAGTGATACGTTTCCGGTGCGTTTCCCAGCCAATCGAAAAATTTGACGGGTCCCACGAGGGGAAAGTGAAACGCCACCCAGTGACTTCCGCCACGATCGCACGTGTCCGTATTGACGATGAACGTGCGGGGCCTGACTCCCACGTGGTCCGGTAACTCGTCGGCACAGCACACGATCGCGGGATAGCCCTTTAAACAGCTCTCTATCTGGAGATTGGTCGTCCCAGTCTCCACTTTTCTTCTCTTGGGTGGACGCCCTCCACCTTCCATGTCTTCATCTCCACGCGGTAGCGAGTCCTCTTTTACCGAGTCCATCCGATCGGATTGCATGTCGTCATCAGACGTGTCCATTTGATCTGAAAGTATATCGTCTTCTAGCGTATCCATTTGGTCAGTGTCTTCCATTGTTCGATCGGTCTGGATGTCGTCTGATGCTTCTTCCTCGAAGATGTTGATACATAGTCTCCTCCATTCCGGGGTTTCGGGTTTCAGATCCACGAGTAGGGTTCCTTCGTGACTTCTTCGAATTTCTGTAAAATGTCGTGAGCCCGTTCGGGGTACATCTGTCTTCCGAGCGTCGCGATGGGTTGTCGATCTATTGGATTCTTGAACAGGACCAGATAGTGACAATTTCTCCTCTGCGTGGGATCTTTTCCGAAAAACAGGTTCTGGTTAAGCGTCACCACGGATAGGTTGCGATGGTGAGATCCTTCCGTAAACAAATCGTTGATTCTCGGGTCCTTGTGAGAGAAAAAAAGTTCTTTCACAGACAATAAAGGAAAAAATAATATTTTGTTCTAGGCTGGCGAGACATGGGTATTACTGGCATTATTTATAGGAACCATCTTTATACCTAGGACAACCAAACAAGCTTATGGCATTACTTTCACCTCATTTTTACAGTCTAGTGACCATGCATAGGTCAATAATATTTGGGGTATATTTTCCTTAACAAATCAGATTATCTTGTTGTGAAGAAAATTGAATGTGATGTTATTATAGAAAATAAGCATACCATAAAGTTTTTGTTCTTTTTTAAATGAACAAGCTAGAAGATGCGAAATGAGGCTGCTTGGTTGCTAAGCATAGCAACCATGGACATTATTTAAATTTTCATTGTTATATGTTTAAGAGTTGGCATTTAGTTATAAAATTAATAATATGGACATCTTTGTGACCAAAATATTTGTTTATATTTTAGCTTGATATGAAATTGCATTTAAAATGTTTTACTTGTTTCCATGGCAACCATTCACATAATCCAAGGCTAAAGTTTATTTGGTAGTTAAGTTTGGTTATGAGTAATGTGAAAAAGATAATAGCAGTAAATACATTTTAGAGAAGTAGAAATATTTTGTAAAAAAATGTATAGTATTTGCTAAAAAAAAAAACAGCAAAAGTATGGGACAAAAAACACTTCTTTCCAAAAAATCTAAAAGAGGCTACAAACGATTATTTGATATATGTTTTTAGACAAGTGTCTATTGAACGGATACAAACAATCCTCATTCATCTACCACCCTGTTCACAGGAGATAATATATAATGAAAATCCTAATTTTTTGCGTTTTTTTTTTAAGATGCGAAATGAGGCTGTTTTGTTGCCATGGTAACAGTAATTGGCAAACTTGTACTTTCTGTTCATATTCTTTAATTTTTAGAAGAAATCTTCAACATCACTATTATGTAATTATATTATGAATTTTTTTTAATATTTTTTTAGAAATCTGTGTGGCAAAAGTGCAAATTTAGTGATTTGAAGACTGAAATAAAATGGGTTCTATGATGAAGTTGTAACCATAGCAACCAAAGTCAATACCTGTGTTCTTTTATTATCTTGCAACATATGAACGATATAAACTCCAATTTTGCAACTTTCAATAAATCACCCACTGCATGATTCTTAGGTGGACCCATACTTAACCACAACTTTTAACTTTTGTTTAATGAAAAACTTTGGCTTCCATAATAAGAATTCAGCCTTTTCTAAATATTAAGGAAAAAGGTGTGGTCAGCCCCACACCCTCTTTCGAAAGTGTGGAATATGTCCACATGACGATCCTCTCCCCTTGACTCATATTCTGCCTTTGAACATTTTGTTAAATAATAATGTTTAAACCAATTACTTACTACATTTTAATTACCTCCCTTGTGGCGCTATCACGGCAACGACGGCCCCTGGTAACAGGTGAAAAGGTCTACTCTGAAAACATGTTCTACTTTATGTACTGGCTTTGATACCCAAGTTCTTAAATGACCCAAAAGGTCAATAAGGTAAATTTTACAATGTGCAGAACATTTCTATTTTGGGTTTTTTTCTGAAGATTGTGAATGAGTAATTGTTGCTTAACGCCGACACAACAATATTTCAGCTATATCATGGCGAGAACAGGTTTATTTTCATTGAATTATGATGAAGTCCGCTTTGTACTAGACCAACACTCTTAGTTTAATTTGTATAATGTTAGTTCACTGAATCAACAGTTGGCAGATAGACATGTCACTCCACTCGGACACATTTTCCTGATTCCGAGCCAACTTTCGCTTTAGCGCTGCGTTGTTAGCGGAGAAGCAACAAATACCAATTTATAGTTTTGGTTTCATCCGATCGCTGCCCATTACACCACAGGCACTCGTATTCCGATACTCATGAAAAGCTCTCATTATGTTATTTACCTGAAAAAAAGATGTAGGATATGGGTAAATGTACATCATGTATATTGTACATAAAACAAAATCCAACAACATACTAGGAAACAACCATTTCACAAAGGAATAGCATATTAATTGCTGCTTTTCTTCTGGAATCTTCAACAACAAACCAATCTATACCTAACAACATCATCTACTCTCTCCCCCCCCCCATTTTCCAACAAAAAAAAGAACAAAAAAATTGTCATCAACAGAGTCCCAGGTTTAATCTGATGTGTACTTCTCGTGCTTTTTCCTTGAAAGTTTTGCCAAAATAACAGTATTTTTGTTGCAAGTTGATATTTTCACCGAATGACATTGTCAGTTAGATATATATTCAATCCAAGACTGAAATGTAAATCTGAAAATAGATTTAATAAAATTGCATTAAGAGGGTTTTTTTTTTGGGGGGGGGGTGTCATTAATTATTTGTGATGAGCCTAGGTACACAAATGTTGATTTTTTTTTTGCTTTATGATATAAACTAGTGTCCCTTTCTCTATGATCATTTCAGTGATCAAATGGTCATCCGTCAAACTTTATGTTTGAAGTGCATTTTTCCATTTCAGACAATATTATTACCATGTCACTATATTCGTCATTTTTTTTCTGGTGCATTTATTACACACTGGCTGAAAAGGTTTACTTTCCACTTTTTTTCGCGGTTTAAAACTCCCGCTTAATAGGCCTCTCGATACGAAATGGATTGGCCGTGCGTAGCGAAGAACAAGCTAAAAAAGTTCCGAAAATCTTTCCGACCAATGAAATAACTCGAAACAACATATCCTCGGTAAACCTCCTGAAACGATACGAGTGGAGGAAATTTGGATGTGTCGTCGAGAATAAACTTGAATTTCATCAATAAATATGTGTTGTTCGTACGTATCAACTAGATAGGAATGAAGGGAAATAATTTTTGAGACGAGAACAAGCGAAGATCCTTTTGAAAACTGGCGCGTTGTAAAATATCGAGTCGAAGTGAGGATTCCCTCTTCGTATTTTGACGATTGTTTTCTTACCTTTAGGTTTATTTAGTAAAACGGCAGCTGGACCTAGAAACAAAAGTTAGTAGAACGAGAAAGTTGTAACACTAAATGTTGTAAAATATGGATATATGGCTCTAAGATGTACTTCCAGACAAAGATCCATACCATAATCGCGGCAGGGACCAAATGAGGAAAAAGGGGGGGGGGTCCGGAATACGAGTGCCTGTGCATTACACAACCGCTGCGGTTTATCTGAATATAAGAATAACGCAATGAAAAAAATGTCTTGTTTTGTAAAAGCGCTTGTGGCATCGGAGCGATTCTAGACATAATGAGTTGATAGTCTATGGGATGTGCCTCCTTCATGGCCCAAGTATGGGGCCTCATAACTTAACTAGCACAGGGCCTCATTTGTCCTAAGTCCGGCACTGTTTTCTCATCTTTCATCTTTGGCCATGGTATTGTCTGTCTTTCGATTTCCTACCGCATTTGTGGTGTAATGGTTAGCGTGTTCGTCTCGAATGTGGTAGATCGTGGATTAGAGTGCCGGTTGGGTCAAACTAAAGACTAAAATTGGTATTTGTTGCTTCTCCGCTAAGCACGTGGCATTAAGGAGTAAGAACAAAGACTGGTTGGTTCGGAATCAGGAAAATGTGTCCGAGTGGTGTGACATGTCTCTTTGCGCATTGTTGTTTCAGTAAGCTAGCACTATTAAAATTCAACTCAGCATGTTTGTCTAGTTCAAAGCGGGTATCATCATCATTTCATTGAATGTAACTTGTTCTCGCAATGATATAGCTGAAAAATTGCTGAGTTGGCATAAAGCAATAATCACCCACTCACACATTCGACTTCTGATTACCCCTTTGTTATCTTCACACTCTCCTTTGTTAACAAGGGTCAAAATTCTGTCCAAATAATTCAAAATAGTACTCCTGACTTATTCCCCCACCACCCTTCCTCCTTTTTATTTCCTTGATGATATGTGGTAACAACGACAAGGAAAAAATGGGGATTGAATGAAGAGATCTAATCTTAAATAGATTGAAATACAACCCGTCATACAAAAGATTGTCTGATTTCTTAAAAAAAGATTGAATTAAGAAATAAAACTATTTGCTTCCGCCTCTGGTATTTGTTCAACAAAAACGATCGCGTGCAAATACGCAAAAACACAAAGTCATTATAACGTGACCCAAATGTGAACCGATATGTTTTTAATCAGTCAACTGTTAGAGAGGTTTTCGAAAAATGAAATATTCTTTATGTAGGCCTACTACTTGAAAGTCAAATATATCATGTTTTTTTCAGCCCTTAAATACTAGGAAATCCCTTTTTCTGTCCTGCTATGTAATGGCTTTGATACCCGAGTGAACATTCCTTTTTAAATGACCCGAAAGGTCAAAAAGGTAAATTCTACAATGTGTAGAACATTTCTATCTTGGTTTTTTTATCTGAAGATAGTGAATGAGTGATTGTTGCTTAACAGCAACACAACATTTTTTCAGCTATTGCATAGCGAGAACAAGTAAATTTTCAATGAAATGATGATGAAGTCCGCTTTGTACTAGACCAACACTCATAGTTTAATTTGTATAGTGTTTGTTTAGTTCACTGAATCAACAGTCGGCATATAGACATGTCGCCCCATTCGAACACATTTTCCCGAGTCAACTTTCTCCTTAACGCTGCGTTCTTAACGGAGAAGCAACAAATACCAATTTATAGTTTTTGGTTTGACCCGATCGCTGGCCATTACACCACCGCTGCGGTTTATCTGAATATAAGAATAACGCAATGAACAAATGTATTGTTTTGTAGAAGCGCTTGTGGTATGGATACCCCCTGCCCCTCCAAACACACACACACATCCTTTTTCAGTTTCTGTTTACACATCTATTTTGAATATAAAAAATTTGTTCTAATTTCGTGTATTTTCCCTTTATTTAACGTGTTGTCTAAAAGTATAGAAAGTGGGCACATGACAGTTTCATGACTACAGTTGAAAATTACTGAGTTGCTGTTAAACAACAATCACTTACCCACTCAAGCTAATTTACTATCAATGGTAAACCAAAGCAACATGTCTACGTTAACAACAACAATTAGATGATACACAGGGTCAACCTTAAGCCAATTGCTCCCAATTGGGCCCCACGCTTAAGGGTCCCTCGTTGGAGTTATCTACCTTCGGCTGTTCAAATACACACATCAGTACATTGTAGGTTTTACAGAGAACAGCATTGGTTCCTGCACCTCTTAAGTCCCGCCCTGAGTAATAGTATTCATAAATCATGTTAATAATCATAGTCATTTTAATTTGAAAGAGGAAATGCGGGGAATACCGGGAAAATACGTAAATGGTAAGGGGGTATATCTGGGAAGGGGCACAAAACATATAGATAGGACAGTTTGCTGCTTGGACGTGGAAAAATGGAGGCATGAGGTGTGATTAACATACAAGAATTCACTGACAGCTTAACAATTCAGCATCTATATATGAAAATTTCCATGAACCATTAGAAAGTTGGATTGCATTACCGGTAGGCAAGTATTTGCTCCGTAAGTAAAACATCAAGTTTAATTGGAACAAATATTTTTATGTAAATCGTCTAATGTATCAGTTATAAATTTGAACATCGTTCCAAATTTATACAAAATATGTATCCAATCATGGTCACAATTACTAGAACTTATTCAATTCTGAAAAAAATGACATTGTTTCTATTCTAAAAGAACAAGAATATGTTGTAGCTCTTCAATAACTTTCAACACAAGCCAATAATGATTACCTCGTTTCTGCAAAGTAATCTACGAATTATAAACGATATTTGGGATTCAAATGATTTAATTTTAAAAGTTTAATGATATATACAATTACAATGGTATATTAATAGACAGGAGAAACTGTATTTTAGAGTTTTCTTAAGTGAAAAAGCGATTTCCGAAAAGTACATAAAAGTATTAAAGG
>MJUT01059149.1:35010-49464 GCA_002080005.1 Gigantidas platifrons
ATACCATAGGAAATGAAATTGTGACATCTGACCGACTAGTAAATGCAGTGCAGGGGACATTTTCCTACGCAGACCTCGGATGTACTAAAATTTATATTTATTCTGTAAAACGAACAATATGAGACTATAATTTAATGATACTGGGTTGTTTTTGTCATTTGTCAGTATAAAAAGGAGAGGAATGTCTACAAGGGAGGTGGACTGGTGGAGGCCATGTAATTTTTGCTAAGTATAACTTTAGTTTATCCTATATTTTCAAATAAAACAAAATCCCATTTTCCTATATAATTTTTGTCAAAAGTGACTTGACAACCTGCACTATCTACTTCCTATTCAGATTGTATTATTTAATCAAGACTTTCTTTACCGTCTCGAAACCCAAAGCAACAAACAGTAGAGTGAGTGATTGTTATTTAACTCCAACTCAGCAATTTTCAGCTATATTATGGCGAGAACAAGTTATTTTTCAATAAGATGATGTCCGTTTTGAACTAGACCAAGACGTTTAGTTGCATTTTTATTGCATTAGTTCATTGAAACAACAGTCTGTGGATAGACATGTTGTCCCACTCAGACATGTCATCCTGATTCCGAGACATCCAGTATCTGCTCTTTCTTCGTAATGCTGCGTCCTTAGCGCAGAAGCAACAAATACCAATATTATGGTCTTTGGTTTAATTTACAAACAGTAGAAGATGGAGATCTACAATTAGCTAATCAGATGACAGAAGTTGTTGAAGCTATGAATTCTGTGAACTCTGAATAATCTAAATATTTTGTTCTAGGCTGGCGAGACATGGGTATTACTGGCATTATTTATAGGAACCATCTTTATACCTAGGACAACCAAACAAGCTTATGGCATTACTTTCACCTCATTTTTACAGTCTAGTGACCATGCATAGGTCAATAATATTTGGGGTATATTTTCCTTAACAAATCAGATTATCTTGTTGTGAAGAAAATTGCATGTGATGTTATTATAGAAAATAAGCATACCATAAAGTTTTTGTTCTTTTTTAAATGAACAAGCTAGACGAAGATGCGAAATGAGGCTGCTTGGTTGCTAAGGTAACAATAATTGTTTTTTTTTCCATAGCAACCATGGACATTATTTAAATTTTCATTGTTATATGTTGAAGAGTTGGCATTTAGTTATAAAATTAATAATATGGACATCTTTGTGACCAAAATATTTTTTTTTATATTTTAGCTTGATATGAAATTGCATTTAAAATGTTTTACTTGTTTCCTTGGCAACCATTCACATAATTTAAGGCTAAAGTTTATTTGGTTGTTAGTTTGGTTATGAGTAATGTGAAAAAAGATAATATCAGTAAATACATTTTAGAGAAGTAGAAATATTTTGTAAAAAATGTAGTTGTATAGTATTTGCTAAAAAAAACAGCAAAAGTATGCGACAAAAAACTCTTGTTTCCAAAAAATCTAAAAGAGGCTACAAACGATTATTTGATATATGTTTTTAGACGAGTGTCTATTGAACGGATACAAACAAGCCTCATTCATCTACCACCCTGTTCGCAGGAGATAATAGATAATGAAAATCCTAATTTTTTGCGTTTTTTTTTAAGATGCGAAATGAAGCTGTTTGGTTGCCATGGTAACAGTAATTGGCAAACTTGTACTTTCTGTTCATATTCTTTAATTTTTAGAAGAAATCTTCAACATCACTATTATGTAATTATATTATGAATTTTTTTTAATATTTTTTTAGAAATCTGTGTGGCAAAAGTGCAAATTTAGTGATTTGAAGACTGAAATAAAATGGGTTCTATGATGAAGTTGTAACCATAGCAACCAAAGTCAATACCTGTGTTCTTTTATTATCTTTATGAGTTTTCAATCAATATGCAACATATGAACGATATATACTCCAATTTTGAAACTTTCAATAAATCACCCAACGCATGATTCTTAGGTGGACCCATACTTAACCACAACTTTTAACTTTTGTTTATTGAAAAACTTTGGCTTCCATGATAAGAATTCAGCCTTTTCAAAATTTTTACGAAAAAGGTGTGGTCAGCCCCACACCCTCTTTCGAAAGTGTGGAATATGTCCCCATGACGATCCTCTCCCCCTGACTCATATTCTGCCTTTGAACATTTTGTTAAATAATAATGTTTAAACCAATTACTTACTACATTTTGATTACCTCCCTTGTGGCGCTATCACGGCCACGACCGCCCCTGGTAACAAGTGAAAAGTCTACTCTGAAAACATCCTTTATATTCATTTGCTTTTACATTTCGTTTTATTATTTTTAAGCCCACGTCTTAAATATTGGGAAGCCCGGTTTTATGTTCTACTTGATGTACTGGCTTTGATACCCAAGTTCTTAAATGACCCAAAAGGTCAATAAGGTAAATTCTACAATGTGCAGAACATTTCTATTTTGTTTTTTTTCTGAAGATTGTGAATGAGTAATTGTTGTTTAACGCCGACACACCAATTTTTCAGATTATCATGGCGAGAACATGTTTATTTTCATTGAATTGTGATGAAGTCCGCTTTGTACTAGACCAACACTCTTAGTTTGAGTTCTGAATACTCTCAGCTGTTCAAGTACACACAACATACTAAAGGTTTAACAGAGAACAGCATTGGGCATCGCACCTCCTTAGACCGGCCCTGAGTATATATAAATCATGTTAATTATCATAGTTATGTATTGATGTCAAAGAAGAAATGCGGGAAATACCGGGAAAATACGTAAATGGTCATGTGGTATACCTGGGGACGGGCATAAAACCATATAGATAAGACAGTTTGTTGCATGGGCAAATGGAGGCATGGGGTACGATTAGCATGCAACATGTACAAGAATTCATGGACAGCAAAAGAATTAAGGATACATGAATCATTAGGAAGTTGGATTGTAATACCGGTAGACAAGTATTTGCTCTGTAAGTAAGACATCAAGTTTAATGACAAATATGTTTATGTAAATGCTCTAATGTATCAAGTCTAAATTTTAATATCGTTCCAAATGTTTACAAAATATGTTTCCAATCATGGTCAAAATTACTGGAACTTATTCAGTTGTATAATAATGACATTGTTACTATTCTTTGATTAAAAAAACCAAGAATATTGAATTAAGAAATTTGACTACTTACCTCGCCCCTCTGGAATTTGTTCCACAAAAACGAAAAGTACAAATACACAGTCACAAGTTAGTATCACGTGATCAATAGAATGTGGGCCGATAGGGCTGTTGTTGCTGTTTTTTAACGCTTAGGGGTTTTTTTAAAAATCAAATATTCTTAATGTAGGCCTACTATTTGAAAGTAAAATATACTATGTTTTTTAAACCTTTAAATACTGAGAAACCCTTTTTCTGTCCTGCTATGTACTGGCTTTCATACCCGAGTGAACATTGGTTCTTAAATGACCCGAATGATCAATAAGGCAAATTCTACAATGTGTAGAACATTTCTATCTTGGTTTTTTTATCTGAAAATTGTGAATAAGTAATTGTTGCTTAACGCCACCGCGGCAATTTTTCAGCTATATCATAGCGGGAACAGGTTAATTTTCAATGAATTATGATGAAGTCCGCTTTGTACTAGACCAACACTCTTAGTTTAATTTGTATAGTGTTAGTGCAATGAATCAACAGTCCGCAGATAGACATGTCACTCCACTCGGACATATTTTCCTGATTCCGAGCCAACTTTCGCCTTAGCGCTGCGTTGTTAGCGGAGAAGCAACAAATACCAATTTATAGATTTTGGTTTCATCCGATCGGTGCCCATTACACAACTTCTGCGGTTTATCTGAATATAAGAATAACGCAATGAAAAAATGTATTGTTTTGTAAAAGCGCTTGTGGCATCGGAGCGATTCTAGACATAATGAGTTGATAGTATATGGGATGTGCCTCCTTCATGGCCCAAGTAAGGGGCATCATAACTTAACTAGCACAGGGCCTCATTTGTCCTAAGTCCGACACTGTCTTCTCATCTTTCATCTTTGGCCATGGTATTGTCTGCCTTTCGATTTGCAACCGCATTTGTGGTGTAATGGTTAGCGTGCTCGTCTCGGATGTGATAGATCGTGGATTAGAGTGCCGGTTGGATCAAACTAAATACTAAAATTGGTATTTGTTGCTTCTCCGCTAAGCACGCGGCCTTAAGGAGTAAGAACAAAGACTGGTTGGCTCGGAATCAGGAAAATGTGTCCGAGTGGTGTGACATGTCTCTTTGCGCATTGTTGTTTCAGTAAGATAGCACTATTATAATTCAACTCAGCATGTTTGTCTAGTTCAAATCGGACATCATCATCATTTCATTGAATGTAACTTGTTCTCGCCATGATATAGCTGAAAAATTGCTGAGTTGGCGTACAGCAATAATCACCCACTCACACATTCGACTTCTGATTACCCCTTTGTTATCTTCACACTTTCCTTTGTTAACAAGGGTCAAAATTCAGTCAAAATAATTGAAAATAGTACTCCTCACTTATCCCCCCACCACCCTTCCTCCATTTTATTTCCTTGATGATATGCGGTAACAACGACAAAGAAAAAAAGGGGATTGAATGAAGAGATCTAATCTTAATTAGATTGAAATACAACCCGTCATACAAAAGATTGTCTGATTTCTTAAAAAAAGATTGAATTAAGAAATAAAACTATTTGCTTCCGCCTCTGGTATTTGTTCAACAAAAACGATCGCGTGCAAATACGCAAAAACACAAAGTCATTATAACGTGATCCAAATGTGAACCGATATGTTTTTAATCAGTCAACTGTTAGAGAGGTTTTCGAAAAATCAAATATTCTTTATGTAGGCCTACTACTTGAAAGTCAAATATATCATGTTTTTTTTCAACCCTTAAATACTGGGAAATCACTTTTTCTGTCCTGCTATGTACTGGCTTTGATACCCGAGTGAACATTCCTTTTTAAATGACCCGAAAGGTCAAAAAAGTAAATTCTACAATGTGTAGAACATTTCTATCTTGGTTTTTTTATCTGAAGATAGTGAATGAGTTTAACAGCAACACAACATTTTTTCAGCTATTGCATAACGAGAACAAGTAAATTTTCAATGAAATGATGATGAAGTCCGCTTTGTACTAGACCAACACTCATAGTTTAATTTGTATAGTGTTAGTTTAGTTCACTGAATCAACAGTCGGCATATAGACGTGTCGCCCCATTTGAACACATTTTCCCGAGTCAACTTTCTCCTTAACGCTGCGTTCTTAGCGGAGAAGCAACAAATACCAATTTATAGTTTTTGGTTTGACCCGATCGCTGGCCATTACACCACCGTTGCGGTTTATCTGAATATAAGAATAACGAAATGAACAAATGTATTGTTTTGTAAAAGCGCTTGTGGTATGGAACCCTCCTCCACACACACACACACACACACACACATCCTTTTTCAGTTTGTGTTTACACATCTATTTTCAATATAAAAAGGTCGTTCTAATTTCGTGTATTTTCCCTTTATTTAACGTGTTGTCTAAAAGTATAGAAAGTGGGCACATGACAGTTTCATGACTACAGTTCAAATTTGCTGAGTTGCTGTTAAACAACAATCACTTACCCACCCAAACTAATTTACTATCAATGGTAAATCAAAGCAACATGTCTGCGTTAACAACAACAATTAGATGATACACAGGGTCAACCTTAAGCCAATTGCTCCCAATTGGGCCCCGCGCTTAAAGAGTCCACGCTGGAGTTATCTACCCTCGGCTCTTCAAATACACACATCAGCACATTGTAGGTTTTACAGAGAACAGCATTGGTTCCCGCACCTCTTAAGTCCCGCCCTGAGTAATAATATTCATAAATCATGTTAATAATCATAGTCATTTTAATTTAAAAGAGGAAATGCGGGGAATACCGGGAAAATACGTAAATGGTAAGGGGGTATATCTGGCATAAACCATATAGATAGGATATTTTGATACTTGGGTGTTGGAATAATGGAGGCATGGGGTGTGATTAACATACAAGAATTCACTGACAGCATAAGAATTAAGCATCTATATATCAAACTTTCCATGAACCATTAGAAAGTTGGATTGCAATACCGGTAGGCAAGTATTGGCTCCGTACGTAAGACATCAAGTTTAATTGAAAAAAACATTTTTATGTAAATGGTCTAATATATCAATTATAAATTTGAATATCGTTCCAAATTTATACAAAATATGTATCCAATCATGGTCACAATTACTGGAACTTATTCAATTCTGTAATAATGACATTGTTTCTATTCTAAAAGAACAAGAATATTTTGTAACTCTTCAATAACTTTCAACACAGCCAGTAATGCTCTTTTCTGCAAAGTAATCTACGAATTATAAACGATATTTGGGATTCAAATGATTTAATTTTAAAAGTTTAATGATATATACAATTACAATGGTATATTAATAGACAGGAGAAACTGTATTTTAGAGTTTTCTTAAGTGAAAAAGCGATTTCCGAAAAGTACATAAAAGTATTAAAGGGTAAAACAGAAATAGTATCCGAACATAGATTTACCTTTAATATCAACGATAACATACTATTTTAAAATAAAAAATTACAAAATCCAGTGATCGATTGAAAAATAAAAAGAATCTTTAAGAAAAATAATAAACAGAATCTTTAAACAAAATAATAAACAAAATTATTAGACAAAATGGGAAGAACAGTACTGGTGAATATTGATTGGACAAAATTAAAGAAAATCAAAGATACTAAATAAGGACAAAGAATTCCAATGCAAATGTCTCCATAATATAAATTATAAAGGACAAATGAATTTGGCAAACGGAAAAAGTCATCTCTGTCAAATTAAAGACAACGATCAAATGATACAACATCTATTTTTTAAATATCATTCTGTGAGAGAAAGAAGTTATTTCAACACAGACAATAACAAATTATAAATGAAAGGCGTCATGTGGTTTTAACCATACCTTTTTACCTTTTGTTTATTGGAAAATGTTGGCTCCCATGCTAAAAATTCAGCCTTTTTTAAATTTTTGCGAAAAGGGTGGGGTCAGCCCCACACCAACTTTCGAAAGTGGGGAATATGTCCCCTTGTCGACCCTCTCCCCCTTACTCCTACTCTGCCTTTTATCATTTTGTAAATAGTAATAAACCAATAAATTATTACATTTGAATTACCTCCCTTGTGGTGCTATCACGGCCACGACAGCCCCTGGTAGCAAGTTAAAAAAGTATACTCTGAAAACATCCTTTATATTCATTTGCTTTTACATTTCGTTTTATTATTTTTAAACCCACTTCTTAAATATTGGGAAGCCCCGTTTTATGTTCTACTTCATGGTCTGGCTTTGATAACCAGGTTATCATTCGTTCTGAAATGACCCGAAAGGTAAATTCTACAATGTGTGGAATATTTCTATCTTTTTTTATCTGAATAAAAGATAATACAATGAACAAATATATTGTATTATAAAGGGCTTTCGGCATGGAATTACTGCCTCCACCCTAAGACCTGAGTTAACAACAACAATTTTAGGATATACAGGGCCAACCTTAAGATCTGAGTTAACAGCAATCATAGGATACACAGAGCCAACCTTAAGACCTGGGTTAACAACAATTATAGGATACACTGGGGTGGCCTTAAGCCAATTGGCCCAATTGCTCACAATTGTGCCTCGCGCTTAATGAGCTCCTATTCTGTTGGCTGTTCAAGTACACACAACACTCTATAGGCTTTACAGAGAACAGCAATAGGCCCCGTCCTTAATGAGTCATATTCTCTTGACTGTTCAAGTAAACACAACACTCTATAGGCTTTACAGAGAACAGCATTGAGCACCGCACCTACTTAGACCGGCCCTGAGTATACATAAATCATGCTAATTATCATAGTTATGCATTGATGTGAAAGAGGAAATACGAGGATTTCCGGGAAAATACCTAAATGGTAAGGGGGTATATCTGGGGAGGGACATAAACCATATAGATAGGACAGTTTGCTGGGTGGGCGTGCAAAATGGAGCCATGGGGTATGATTAACACATAATATTTAAAAGAATCCATTGACAGCAAAAGAATAAAGCATACATGTGCCATTAGAAAGTTGGATTGTAATACCGGTAGACAAGTATTGGCTCCGTAACTAAGGGTAATAACAAAATTACGGAACACTAAGTTAGACGTCAAGTCTAATGACAAATATTTTTATGTAGATGCTCTAATGTATCAATTCTAAATTTTAATATCGTTCCAAATTTTTACAAAATATGTAGCCAATCATGGTCAAAATTACTGGAACTTATTCAATTGTGTAATAATGACATTGTTACTATTCTTTAAAAAAACAAGGATATTGAATCAAAAATTCTGACTACTTACCTCGCCCCTCTGGTATTTGTTCCACGAAAAACGAATTACAAATACACAAAGTCACAAGTTATTATCACGTGATCAATAGAATGTGTGTGGATAGGTCTATTATTGATGTTTTTAAAGGAAAACTCCAGTCAGTTGAACAATTGTTATAATTCAATACATTGTAACTTTTTATTTGTAAATAACTAATTATTAAATAAAAAGAACCTTTATTAACATTAATATACCCAATTAGAAATATGAATATTTGGAATTTCATGTCGTAGTGTAATCGGCCATGACACCTCTTCATGTGACGTCACGGAGACAGATCATGTTGGTTGAATAAATAAATAAATTTTGACTCTTCCAAACATCGAGTCCTTTTGGTTATGTTTTAATATCAGATCCACTGCAATACATTGTTATATTTGTATATCGTCCTAATTTTTTTTTCTCGATATTCCCATCCTATGTTACATTTTCATAAAACAAATGAGTTTATTTGTATGGGGGAGGGGGTATCTACGTATAATTCAATGTTTTACATGATTGGCCGTAGGATCAATAACTGTCACTTTTAACTCGTTTTATGAGTACATATGCTTTTTTTTTGTCGCCAATGTTGTCGTGCTTTCCCGTGTTTTTCGTGGTCACTGGTCGATGTGTTAACTAAGGTAGTCCTGATCGGTAATTACAACAAAATTCTTCTGACACTTCCCCTTTTCGTTAGTGCAATAAAATGCTTGACGTGAAGTCATAATTATTTTGTAAATATCAAATGATAAATATACGACGTTATTTTACGATTTACATATTTTTTAATGATACAATTGCAACTGAGCAATGCTGCTATAATATGCGATGCCGATTGCATGATGTAACGGCTCTTTGGAAAAACTTTAATTGCAGGTTTCATCCGAGAATGGATTATGCTTTTTGTCTCCTCAGATTGAAGAGTTACGAAAAATGGCGACCCCATTATTTGGTGCTACAGGTAACTTCAATGACCAAATTCTACTTTACGGTATGCACTTTTTATTTATTGTCATTTAAATTTTCACTCTAATTTGTTAAGACCATGGCATGTTCCTTTAAACCTTTCAACGCTTAGAGGGGTTTTTGAAAAATCAAATATTCTTAATGTAGACCTACTATTTGAAAGTAAAATATATTATGTTTTTAAACCCTTAAATATTGGGAAACCCCGTTTTCTTTCCTACTATGTACTGGCTTTGATATCCGAGTGAACATTCGTTCTTAAATGACCCGAAAGGTCAATAAGGTAAATTCTACAATGTGTAAAACATTTCTATCTTGGTTTTTTTATCTGAAGATTGTGAATGAGTGATTGTTGCTTAACGCCAACACAGCATTTTTTTAGCTATATCATGGCGAGAACAGGTTAATTTTCAATGAATTGTGATGAAGTCCGCTTTGTACTACACCATCACTCTTAGTTTAATGTTTATTGTCCTACCTCACTGAATTAACAGTCCACAGATAGACATGTCGCCCCACTCGGACACATTTTCTTGATTCCGAGGCAACTTTCTCCCTAACACTGCGTTCTTAGCGAAGAAGAAACAAATACCAATTTATAGTTTTTCGTTTGACCCGATCGCTGGCCATTACGCCACCGCTCCGGTTTATCTGAATATAAGAATAACGCAATGAACAAATGTATTGTTTTGGAAACGGGCTTTTGACATCGGAACGATTCCGGGCATAATGAGTTGATGGTTTATGGGAGTGTGCCTTCTTCAGGGCTCAAATAAGGGGCCTCGTAACTTAACTAACACATGGCCTCATTTGTCCTCAATCCGTCACTGTTGTTTGTCATCTTTTCATCATGTTATTGTCTGCCTTTCGATTTGCAACCGCATCGGTGGTGTAATGGTTAGCGTGTTCGTCTCGAGTGCGGTAGATCGTAGGTTTAGGTGCCGGTTGGGTCAAACTAAAGACTATAAAAATTGGTATTTGCTGCTTCTCCGCTAATCACGCAGCGCTAAGGAGTAAGAACAAATACTGGTTGGCTCGGAATCAGGAAAATGCGTCCGAGTGGAGTGACATGTCTCTTTGCGCACTGTTGTTTCAGTAAACTAGCACTATAAAAATCAAACTCAGCGTGTTGGTCTAGTTCAAAGCGGACATCATCATCATTTCATTGAATGTATCTTGATCTCGCCATGATATACATACATGTAACTAGGGACCCGGGTGGCTCAATGAGTTAGGTCGCTGGATCTAACAACTCTTACAAGCCTATCACCAATACGGCTTTGTAAATTACAAAAAAGGGTGCACTCGACTCGCAACCGCAAGTGATAAAGTTTAGCAGTTGCTTGCGCATGGTCGGTGGTTCTCTCCGGGTACTCCGGCTTCCTCCACCACTAAAACTAGTCGCCATGATATAGCTGAAATATTGTTGAAAGTGGCGTTAAGCACCAAAAATAAAAAATCATACATGTAACTTACAAATTGTGACGTTGGTGTTAAGCAATAATCAGCCACTCACTCCTACGACTTCTGATTACCCCTTTGTTATCTTCACACTTTTCTTTGTTAACAAGGGTCACAATTCAGTTAGTATAATTGGAAATAGTACTCCTCACTTATCATCCCCCCCATTTTTTTTCTTTGATGTTATGTGACAACAGCGACAATAAAGAAAAAAAGGGGAGCGAATGAAGATATCTAATTTTAATTACATTGAAATTCAACTCGTTATACAAAGGATCGTCTCATTTCTCAAATAAAAGATGGAGTTAAGATACATAACTATTTACTTCCGCCTCTGGTATTTATTCAACAACAACGATTACGTGCAAATATGCAAAGTCACAAAGTCATTATCACGTGATCCGAATGTGAACCGATATGTTTTTTAATCATTCAACGGTTAGAGAGGTTTTTTAAAAATCAAATATTCTTTATGTAGGTCTACTATTTGAAAGTAAAATATATTATGTTTTTCTAGCCCTTCAATACTGGGAAAGCCCCGTTTTCTATCTACTGTGTACTGGCTTTGATACCCGAGTGAATGCACTCGTTCTTAAATGACCCGGAAGGTCAATAAATTAAATTCTTCAATGCGTAGAACATTTATATCTTGTTTTTTTTTATAGTTTATCTGTAGATAGTGAATGCGTGATTGTTGTTTAACGCCAATTGTTTAGCTATATCATGGCGAGAACAGGTTAATTTTCAATGAATTGTGATGTAGTCGCATTGTACTAGACCAACACTCTTAGTTTGATTTTCATAGTGCTAGCTCACTGAATAAACATTCTGCAGATAGACATGTCGCTCCTCTCGGACACATTTTTCTGATTCCGAACCAACTTTCTCCTTAGTGCAGCGTTCTTATCAGAGAAGCAACAAATACCAATTTATAGTTTTTGGTTTGACCCGATCGCTGCCCATTACACCACCGCTGCGGTTTATCTGAATATAAGAATAACGCAATGAACAAATGTATTGTTTTGTAAATGCGCTTGTGGCATCGGAGCGATTCCAGACATAATAAGTTGATAGTCTATGGGAGTGTGCCTCCCTCAGCGCCCAGGTAAGGGGCCTCATAACTTAACTAACACATGGCCTCATTTGTCCGACACTGTTTTCTCATCTTTCATCTTTGGCCATGGTATTGTCTTTCTTTCGATTTGCAACCGCATCGGTGGTGTAATGGTTAGCGTGCTCGTCTCGAATGTGGTAGATCATGGATTTGAGTGCAGGTTGGGGCAAACTAAAGACTATAATATTGGTATTTGTTGCTTCTCCGCTACGAACGCGGCATTAAGGAGTAAGAACAAAGACTGGTCGGCTCGGAATCTGGAAAATGTGTCCGAGTGGAGTGACATGTCTCTTTGCGCACTGTTGTTTCAGTAAACTAGCACTATAAAAATTCAACCCAGCGTGTTGGTCTAGTTCAAAGCGGACTTCATCATCATTTCATTGAATGTAACTTGATCTCACCATGATATACATAAATGTAACTTATAAATTGTGACGTTGGTGTTAAGCAATAATCAGCCACTCACTCCTACGACTTCTAATTACCCCTTTGTTATCTTCACACTTTTCTTTGTTAACAAGGGTCACAATTCAGTCAGTATAATTGGAAATAGTACTCCTCACTTATCATCCCCCCATTTTTTTCTTTGATGCTATGTGACAACAGCGACAATAAAGTAAAAAAGGGGAGCGAATGAAGATATCTAATTTTAATTACATTGAAATTCAATTCGTTATACAAAGGATCGTCTGATTTCTCAAATAAAAGATGGAGTTAAGATATATAACTATTTGCTTCCGCCTCTGGTATTTATTCAACAACAACGATTACGTGCAAATATGCAAAGTCACAAAGTCAATAATACGTGATCCGAGTGTGACCCGATATGTTTTTTAATCATTCAACGGTTAGAGAGGTTTTTTTAAAATCAAATATTCTTTATGTAGGTCTACTATTTGAAAGTAAAATATATTATGTTTTTCTAGCCCTTGAATACTGGGAAAGCCCCGTTTTCTGTCCTACTATGTACTGGCTTTGATACCCGAGTGAATGCACTCGTTCTTAAATGACCCGAAAGGTCAATAAAGTAAAATCTTCAATGCGTAGAACATTTCTATCTTGTTTTTTATAGTTTATCTGTAGATAGTGAATGAGTGAGTGTTGTTTAACGCCAATTGTTTAGCTATATCATGGCGAGAACAGGTTAATTTTCAATGAATTGTGATGTAGTAGCATTGTACTAGACCAACACTCTTAGTTTGATTTTCATAGTGCTAGCTCACTGAATAAACATTCTGCAGATAGACATGTCGCTCCTCTCGGACACATTTTTCTGATTCCGAACCAACTTTCTCCTTAGTGCAGCGTTCTTATCAGAGAAGCAACAAATACCAATTTATAGTTTTTGGTTTGACCCGATCGCTGCCCATTACACCACCACTGCGGTTTATCTGAATATAAGAATAACGCAATGAACAAATGTATTGTTTTGTAAATGCGCTTGTGGCATCGGAGCGATTCCAGACATAATAAGTTGATAGTCTATGGGAGTGTGCCTCCCTCAGCGCCCAGGTAAGGGGCCTAATAACTTAACTAGCACAGGGCCTCATTTGTCCGACACTGTTTTCTCATCTTTCATCTTTGGCCATGGTATTGTCTTCTTTCGATTTGCAACCGCATCGGTGGTGTAATGGTTAGCGTGCTCGTCTCGAATGTGGTAGATCATGGATTTGAGTGCCGGTTGGGTCAAACTAAAGACTATAAAATTGGTATTTGTTGCTTCTCCGCTAAGAACGCGGCATTAAGGAGTAAGAACTAAGACTGGTTGGCTCGGAATCAGGAAAATGTGTCCGAGTGGAGTGACATGTCTCTTTGCGCACTGTTGTTCCAGTAAACTAGCACTATAAAAATTCAACCCAGCGTGTTGGTCTAGTTCAAAGCGGACTTCATCATCATTTCATTGAATGTAACTTGATCTCACCATGATATACATAAATGTAACTTATAAATTGTGACGTTGGTGTTAAGCAATAATCAGCCACTCACTCCTACGACTTCTAATTACCCCTTTGTTATCTTCACACTTTTCTTTGTTAACAAGGGTCACAATTCAGTCAGTATAATTGGAAATAGTACTCCTCACTTATCATCCCCCCATTTTTTTCTTTGATGCTATGTGACAACAGCGACAATAAAGTAAAAAAGGGGAGCGAATGAAGATATCTAATTTTAATTACATTGAAATTCAATTCGTTATACAAAGGATCGTCTGATTTCTCAAATAAAAGATGGAGTTAAGATATATAACTATTTGCTTCCGCCTCTGGTATTTATTCAACAACAACGATTACGTGCAAATATGCAAAGTCACAAATTCAATATCACGTGCTCCGAATGTGACCCGATATGTTTTTTAATCATTCAACGGTTAGAGAGGTTTTTTAAAATCAAATATTCTGTATGTAGGTCTACTATTTGAAAGTAAAATATATTATGTTTTTCTAGCCCTTGAATACTGGGAAAGCCCCGTTTTCTGTCCTACTATGTACTGGCTTTGATACCCGAGTGAATGCACTCGTTCTTAAATGACCCG
>MJUT01059157.1:37423-64952 GCA_002080005.1 Gigantidas platifrons
CAATTCAGAATCCGAATAATTATAAATATAAATTCTGCATAATTATATAACTATATAAATATAAATTCTGAATAATTATATAATTAAATAAATATAAATTCTGTATCATTATATAAATAGAAAGGCATGTTTGAAAGTCAAATATATGAGATTTAAAATTTAATCATAAATATAATTATTAAACACATTGGTAATATAAATTATTTAATATAAATTGCATTATCTTATTACTTTATCGACTATTTCTTTATTTATATTCGTTCGTTCGTTTTGTTTTCGTTTTTCGTCCTTTGCGTTTCGTGCGTGTTGTAAGCTTATACAATCCAGGGTCTGTAATACATGTCAGTGTTCTAATTTGCAACCATTAAAGCTTAGATTATAAAAATTCGCCCACTAATAACCAAGTTCTTCTTCATTCTTCATTTCCAGTTTTACAGGATTTTCACACAAAAAAACTATTTCACCCCAAAATACCCTTTTACGCAAATCATATGTATGTATATGTTTAGTATGTTGTTAATTCAAGTCCATATTATAATTTGCACTCAAAAAACCTTGTGTTGCAATTAGTTGCAACTTGCTTATAAAATATAAGATCACAGAAGTTAATCACATCAATTTGCACAAAAGTCATTCAAATAATAACACGATGCTATTCGTGAATCGTGCGTTCGTTTCGTGTATCGTTCGTTCGCTTCGTGTATCGTGCGTTCGCTTTGTGTATCGTGCGTTCGTTTCATGGATCGTGCATTTGTTTCGTGTATCGTGCGTTCGCTTCGTGTATCGTGCCTTCGTTTCGTATATCCTGCGTTTTTCGTGTCGTTCGTGTGAAGCGTTCGTTCGTTTTTCGTTCGTTTCGTTTGCGTTTTTCGTTCGTTTGCGTTTCGTGCGTGTTGTAAACTTATACGATCAAGGCTCTGTAATACAAATCAGTGTTCTAATTAGCACCCATTAAAGCTTAGATTATAAAAATTTGCCCACCAATAACCAAGTTCTTCTTCATTTTTCATTTCCAGTTTTACAGGATTTTCACACAACAAAAAACTATTTCACCCCAAAATACCCTTTTCCGCAAATCATATGTATGTATATTTTTAATATATTGTTAATACAAGTCCATATTATAATTTGCACTCACAAAACCGTGTGTTGCAATTAATTGCAGGTTGAGCAATGTTTGGGGCTAAATTGACTAGACGGAATATGTATGCAACCATGATAACAGCTAAATATATGGACATTTACAAAGTATATAAATCACATAGTGAAACCTTGTTATCTAGAACAGGTATTGATGTATCAGATCAATCGAATCCAAAGTTAATTGGAAGAGAAATATTTTGGTCCGTTCGAGTCCGTTCGAGTCCGACATAGCAAAATTTCACTTTATGTCATTGTTGTTTCATTATAGATTGTAGAAGGATTTTGGGTCCGTAACAATTTCGTAAAACGTATCATTCGGGGTTTACAGTCATGATTAAGCAAGTTCATGAAGCAATACATCTGTTTTCATTGTTGATTCTTTCAATTCAAGCATTTCGGATTAGTGAATTTCTATTTCCACTATGTAACTCACCAATATATTAATATTATGATTAATCAAGTACCTGGAAACAGTAACAGGATGATGTACACATCAATGGTGTAAATATGGTACAATTGTGCTTTTCAATTATTGGAACGGGAATATCAGCCAATCAAGCTGATAACTCCAGCAATAAACAAAATGATAATTTTGTTTTTTGGTGATACGTGTGACTTCGTTATTTGATCAAATGCAACATTTAAGAATTGAACAAACATACATGCCATATATACACAAGAACAAGAAAAGTGTATGTATCTTATTAAAAAATGTTGATAGTTCAATTCCTTAACTACCACACGGTCTGGTTATTTATTAACGTTGCTATTGCTTCAACGCTAGGACACCGCAATAGTAACAATTGGAGTATGACGGACGACAATAACCGTAACCTATTAATGGATTGTTTGATAGATAGATAAATTGTTGCTTGACGTCCAGCGAGCACTATATAAGCTATATTCTGAACGAGAACATGTTCAGTAATATATAAAAACCAGCTATAAATTGATATATTGAATCGTGAAAGATGTAATACTGAATGTGTTAATACTAAGATTTTATATTTACCATTTCAGAACCAGTACCGCCTAAGAGTAAGTAGATTTAAATTTGCATCTTCCATTGGAATTTAATGGAACAAATATAAAATATTAGTTAGAGAGTGACATGTGACACCAGATAGATTAAGCTTAAAAGAAAACAGACCCGTCGTGTAGAAGGATGGAATATGTATGTACAAAGAGAGCATTCTAATATCAAATATTAATTTAAACACCTGTGAAGAGATCTACATATATAAATTAGGAGAAGTAAAAACCCTAATACTGTCTGTTGTTGTTTTATTACCGACTATCTGGTTTCTACTCTACTTCTTTAATCTTAATTTAATGACATAAAGTTGTAATATCAATTAGAGACAGAAGCGTGATACCATTTAAAACCTAAAATGAAACAAAGATCACAAAATATAGGCCCCCAAACACTCAGACAAAGAAGAATAGAGATTACGTGAATTTATACCTCTAACAGGTCAGTAGCGGTCGAATTGTAATAATTATAAGTTGTTGGTACTTTAGATTACTGGAATCGTAAGTTAACCCGAAGAAATAATTCAAGTCCGTTCGAGTTCGACATAGCCAGGTTTTACTTTATGTCATTAATATTTATTCTCACAGAGTATAAGCAAAAAGTCGATGATCATTTGTTTTGTGATACGTGTGACTTCGTAATTTGATCAAATGCAACATTTAAGAATTGAACAAATATAATGCCATATATACACAAGAACAAGAAAAGTGTATGTATCTTATTAAAAAATGTTGATAGTTCAATTTCTTAACTAACACACTGTCTGGTTATTTATTAACGTTGATATTGCTTCAACGCTAGGACACCGCAATAGTAACAATTGGAGTATGACGGACGCCATTAACCGTAACCTATTAATGGATTGTTTGATAGATAGATTGTTGCTTAACGTCCAGCGAGCACTATATAAGCTATATTCGGGACGAGAACATGTTCAATAATATATAAAAAAAAATAGCTATAAATTGATATATTGAATCGTGAAAGATGTAATACTGAATGTGTTAATACTAAGATTTTATATTTACCATTTCAGAACCAGTACCGATTACGAGTAAGTAGATTTAAATTTGCATCTTCCATTTTAATTTAATGGAACAAATATAAAATATGAGTTAGAGAGTGGCATGTGACACCAGACAGATTAAGCTTAAGAGAAAACAGACCCGTCGTGTAGAGGGATGGAATATGTATGTAACCATGATAACAATTATAGACGTAGACATTAATAAATGGTGTAAATCGTACATAAAAACCTCGTTATCTAAATCACAGACATCTATTTAATATACAGATCCAACTGTAGCAGGTATACAAATACCGAAGCGGCAATCAAAAAGGGATAATTCAGCGAAACTGGCAACATAGTGTACACAAGAGCGTAGACCGACAAAATTCCTACCTAATGATCTGTGTTTCATGTGTATTTAATGTCTCTGGTCCTACGGGAAGAATTTTTGCAATAGTACCAATCCACTACTTAGTGAAAATCATTACCGGTATGTACAAAGAGAGCATTGTAATATCAAATATTAATTTAAACACCTGTGAAGAGATCTACATATATAAATTAGGAGAGGTAAAAACCCTAATACTGTCTGTTGTTGTTTTATTAACGACTATCTGGTTTCTACTTTACTTCTTTAATCTTAATTTAATAACATAAAGTTCTAATATCAATTAGAGAGAGAAAGTGATACCATTTCAAACCTAAAATGAAACAAAGATCACAAAATATTGGCTGGTTCACACAAGATACCCATCATGTATAAGGCTAGAACATGTATGTAAACATGACAACACTTATATACGTATACATTTACAAATGGTGTAGATGGTGTTTGTGTCCGTTACAATCACTAAACATGTTTCTTTGTGGCTTCACAATCATGATTACAAAATTTAAACAGGTTCAGTTCATTGTTCAATTTAAGCAACTCCGACTAGTAAATGTATAGCTTCAATATTTATCTTTGAAAATTTAAGTTACCAAATTTCAACAAAAGTGCATATGGTCACAAATCAGATATTTCACCAGTTCTACATGGAGACAACAGTATCAAATCCATATTCTGATTATGAATAATTAATTATCTAGAAATATTAAAAAGTTTATGTACACAGTATTGGTGTAAAGATTATATAATTATATTTACGGGAGTCAGTTTGTTCCGTATGTTCTTTATATTCAACAATGGACACGGGGATATTGTGGAGTTTAATTTATAAATTCAGGAAGATGTCTTTCAGACACCGAGACACAAATTATTGAAATTGCAAATCAAAAAGTAATATGTTTTGTATTGAACAGAAGCACAGCCCAACAATTGCATAAGAAAATGCGAACAATAAATACCAAGGGATATAGATAGGATAATTTGGACTGATACAATTCCTACCTCATTGTCTGCGTTTTATTTGTATTTTGGCACAAATATAAGATATTAGTTAGAGAGTGACATGTGACACCAGACAGATTAAACTTCAAATAAAACAGAGATAAAAGTAAGACTTGGAGTATGACGGCTGCTAATAGCCGCAACCTATCAATGAAATATTTAGGTATTGAACGGCTATACATCCCAAATATATACAAGAACGAAATAAGTTGTTGGGTCTATATATATATATATATATAGTTCTTTGAATGGTTAAAAGCCTTAGCTAATGCTCTATTGTCCTTTGTTTTTTTATTATCGTTTACTTTGATTCTATGCATTGTGTTTCTACAACAGTATCACGTACCGTATAAAGCACACGACCATAAACGATAAATTGATATATTTGAGTTTCTCGTAAATATAAAAAGTTCATGTACACAATTCTATTTTAAGGGGGTCAGTATGTTCAGTAAATTATTTTTATTCAAAATTGGAAACAGGGATATTGTGGAATCTTATTTGTAGCATCAGCAAACTGTCTTTCATATTGTTTGCTTCGTTCCTTTCGTGGCGTTTAACGCCACTTACACAAATATTTCAGTTATATCGCGGCGGTCAGTTTTATTGGTGGAGGTAACCGGAGGACCCGAAAAAAACACCGACCTGTAAGCCGAGACACAACATTATATACATTGCAATCAAAAAAGTATTATTATAGTAATGAACAGAAGCCCACCCCAAGCATTCACAAGAAAACACGAACAATAAATATCAAGGAAATATTTAAACTGATACATTCCTACCTCATGCGCTGTGCTTCTTTTGTCTTTAACGTATCTCGTCCTATATGAAGTATTTCCACAATAGTTCCACTCCACTACTTAGTATATACTTGATATATTTGATTTGCGAAAACTGTAATATATTGAATGTTCTTCTAGTATAAATCTATTTTTTAACATTTCAGGACCCGTGGGTAAGTAGACTTAAATATAATTGTACATTTGACGGTAAAGACGAAAGGTAAAAATATTCAACAAAATGTGAAATGCAGATACATAAAAGAACAGAAGATGTAGCTTAACATCAAACAAATATCACAAACTACAGGGCCTCACAAATTTGGACTAAGAGGAATAAACTTCGTAACCAAGTGATTCTAAGGGGTCAATACCCTCTGTTTCATATATGACACCCGTCGTGTATAAGGATGGACGATGTATGTAGCCATGATAACAATGATATACGTAACACTTGGAGTATTACGGCTGCTAATAGCCGCAACCTATCGATGAAATATTTAGGTATTGAACGGCTACACATCCCAAATATATACAAGAACGATACAAGTTATTGGATCTACATATATATATATATATATAATGAGAAAGGATTGTTGTTATTATTGTTTACTTTGCTTCTATGCATTGTGTTTCTACAACAGTATCACGTACTGTATGAAACACACGGCCATGAACTATAAATTGATATATTTGAGTTTCCAAATTTCAACCAAAGTATGAACTATTTCCCCAGTTCTACATGGTGACAACAGTATCAAATCCATATACAGATTATGAATAATTAATTATCTCGTAAATATAAAAAGTTCATGTACACAATTTTGTAGTAAAGATGGCATAATTATATTTTAAGGGGGTCAGTTTGTCCAGTAAATTATTTTTATTCGAAACTGGAACAGGGATATTGTGGAATCTAACTTGTAACACGTCAGCAAACTGTCTTTCAGAATGTTTGTTTTCTTCCTTTGATGGTGTTTTACGCCACATACACCAATATTTCAGTTATATCGTGGCGGTCAGTTTTATTGGCGGAGGAAATCGGAGAACGGACCAGGAGAAAAACACCGATCTGTTAGACGAGACACAACATTATAGAAATTGCAATCGAAACAGTATTATTACAGTTTTGAACAGAAGCCCACCCCAAACATTCACAAGAAAACACGAACAATAAATATCAAGGAAATATTTAAACTGATAAATGCCTACCTCATGCGCTGTGCTTCTTTTGTCTTTAACGTATCTCATACTATATGAAGTATTCCCACAATAGTACCACTCCACTACCTAGTATATACTTGATATATTTGATTTGCGAAGGCTGTAATATATTGAATGTTCTTCTAGTATAATTTTATTTTTAACATTTCAGCAAGCTGCAGTAAGTAGACTTAAATATAATTGTTCAATTTGACGGTAAAGACGAAAGGTCAAAATACTCATTAAGATGTGAAATGCAGATACATGAAAGAACAGCAGTTGTAGCTTAAAATCAAGCAAATATCATAAACTATTGGGCCTCACAAATTTGGAAAAAGAAGAATAAACTTCTTAACCAAGTGATTATAAGGGGTCAATACCCTCTGGTTCATATATGACACCTGTCGTGTATAAGGATGGACGATGTATGTAGCCATGATAACAATGATATACGTATACATTTACAAATGATGTTAATTATACAGAAAACCTCCTTATTTTGAACTCGGGTAATTCGTATGCATGGATACATCGATTTAAGATAGAGATCCAAATGTAGCAGGTAAAAAATATTTATGAGGTAACTCTGATTACTAAAATACTCTTGAACTCGAAGTGATATGTGTGGTACTTAAGAGTACGACATAGCTAGGTTTCACTTTATGTGATTAATATTTTTCACAGAGTATAGATGATGTGTGTGTCTGTTACAACCTCTGAACACGTTTATTTGTGATTTCACACGCATGACTACAAAATAGATAAAAGTCCGTGAACCAACATTATAGTTCATTTTTCAATTCAAGTAAATCCGATTTGTAAATTAACAGCTTTAAAAATTACGCTAGAGAATATAAGCTGCCACATTTTAAGAAGAGTGCATATTTCCACAATAGTTTCACTCCACTACGTAGTATATACTTGATATATTTAATTTGCGAAAGCTGTAATATATTGAATGTTATTCTAGTATAATTTTATTTGCAACAATTCAGTGGACTATGGTAAGTAGACTTAAATATAATTGTTCAATTTGACGGTAAATCTTCATTAAAATGTGAAATGCAGATACATAAAATCAAACAAATATCACAAACTATTGGGCCTCACAAATTTGGACAAAGAAGAATAAACTTCGTAACCAAGTGATTATAAAGGTTAAATACCCTCTGGTTCATATATGACACCCGTCCATGAACCAACATTATAGTTCATTTCTCAATTCAAGTAACTCAGATTAGTAAATTGACAGCTTTAAAACTTACGCTAGAGAATATAAGCTGCCAAATTTTAAGAAGAGTGCATATTGTAGCATATAAGATATCTCACCAATTCTATATGGTAACAACAATATCAAAACCATACACAGATTATGAATAATTATTTATCTCGTAACAGTAAAAAGTTTATCTAGACAGTATTTGTGTAAAAATTGTATAATTCTATTTTAGGGGATCCATTTTTTTCTGCAAATGCTTTATATTCAACAATGAACACGGAGATATTGTCGAATCTTATTGATAACATCAGCAAAATGTCTTTCAGAAGCCAAGACACAATATTATAGAAGTTGCAAATACAAAACTAACATTTCAGTATTTAACAGAAGCACATCTCACAAATGCACACGAAAACACGAATAATAAATATGTAAAGGAAAATACACTCCAACTGCAGATCCTTAAAAACAATCAAGGAGATTCGTAAGAGTCGAGTTGATTATTTCTAAGCATCCACAAATTTGAGTGTATTATCTTACATAATACATTCCCATCTGCACAATTGTGTTTACATTTTATATTTTTACACTTTTAATGTTTAGAAAGACAAATAAGACAACAATTAACAAAAATAAAACCATTAAATTTTACTACAATACGTCCTTTTGATTATAGTTTATATTTAGACATTTCAAGGTCTTTCGAGTGTCCCAAATGTGACCCATTCTCTGTCTGATTTGAAATTACTTCCGGTGGGTTCGTTAGTTGTTCTTTGTTTTGCGAGAATATATTCCCATACTCGGTAGTTTTGAGCATAAATTATACAAGGATTTGAAATACTTTTATCGTGCCTTGTATATATTAATCAATTGCTTATATAAACATGGTGTTGGTACTTTTTTAAAACAAGGTTTATTATCAAGAGTTATATGCACTAATTATACAAAGTAATAGTGTGATCACCGCAGCCAAAGGCTTAGATGGAAGGAACAAAAAGATGGAAGGTTTGAAACTCACAGTAGATTTTAAAAATCCCCGTAAGGGTTCTGTATCCGAAAGTACCAAAATATATTCAACGCGTGTTTAAACTAAAACAATAAAAGGTTAAAGTTCATATACGCAAGAACAATAGAATATACTGTAGATTCTTAAAAATAACCCATTGTGTGAACAATAGTGTGAAGTCAGAGAAATGTATTATTAAAATATACATTAAGCAATTTAGACTGATACAATTCCCAGCTAACGCTATGTGTTTCATTTGTGCTTAGCGTCTCTCATCCTAACCTTACGTTAGTACTACTCCCCCTTTTAGTGTATATCTTTACCGGAATGTACAAAGACAGCATATTAGTATGACATAATAATTCAAATACCTGTGGGGAGATCTACATGTAGAAATTAGAATAGGTGGAATGTCTAACCCTGCCTGTTTTTGTTTTTATTAACGTCAATCTTGGTCATACGTCATGTGTTTCCTCAATAGTAAGACTTAGAGTATGATGTGAACGACTTTCACCAATAAATTGATATAATTGAGAGGTAGAAGCTATAATATATTTAATATTCCAGCACGGAGATGGAATAACTTTAGTTCCCATTTTTCAATAAAACACCAGATGGTAAAACAACAGAAATAAAATGTTCACCAATAGGCAATCTATACAAATTATAAATTATTAATTGTCAGTAACAACAACACGGGAAGATGCATTCCATTATTTTTTTTATTTGTCCTAAGTATACCGAAATAAGACTTAATATGATGAATAATTTAAATTGGGTACAGTCAATCGATCTGAATATACTAACTCGCGGGTCCGATGACTTAACATACGAAGAAAATATTAATATCTTCAAACACGTTTTCAATTTTATTAAATCTTCAAAAAGATTCCTTGTAGTATAATTACTCGATAATTATCTACTCTCCAACCTCGCATCCATCCAAAACAATTTTTATTTTTTGCTATTAACTCGTATATTACTTTATTTACAATATATTTTCTATATGTATTATATGCATGCTCAGAATGATCATTATACTATGTGACATTATTGTATTAATGGGAGAAGACTTCATAACTTGGCAAAACTTGTGTCCTATCCCTTTTGTTAATTTAACAAATAAAATCATCATAAACTAAAAAACAACAACATGTATGTGTAAAAAGAAACGCATAATGTTTAAAAAAAAAAATATTCGGTATACTTCAAATTGTTTTCTTACAGCAATGCTTTGTTATATTAAGCTAACATGTCATACACGAACCTCAAACAGGACACTGAATAACGATTGGACAAATACAAAGTCAAAAACAATAAATTGTGTCAATTTCGGTGACATTAACCTCATTATATATTGTGACCACTATGTGCAGCTAACACTGTTCTGCATCTCCTTCGAATGGAACGAATGGATCGATTTTCTTTTATTCGGATCTGTGGTATCCTTATCCATTCATATTGCAACGCTTGTCTGAGCTTGCCCAATCGTTGAGATGGTGGTTGGCTTCAGCGGACGTGTCTATCAAGTTCGTCCCAAAGATGTTCTATGGGGTTCAAATCTGGCAAGCTTGAGGGTCATGGCAATACATTAATGTTGTTCTGAGATGGAAATCCACTGTTACCCTTGCTGTATGGGGTCGGGACTTGCCCTGCTGAGACATCTCCCTCTGTCGGAAATTATCCGTAAACATGGTATATTAGCAGCAGTGGATGAAGAAGTGACTGTTCGATTACGTAAATAGAATACCCGGATATACTGATATTGGGATGGAGTAGTGATGTGTGGCCTACCACATCTAGAGCGCTCTTGAGCTGATCCAGTTTGATTTAATGTCCGCCAAAGGCGTGAAATTGTGCTCTGGTGAACGTTGAATTGTCGGGCGACTTCAGTTTGATATTGTCCAGCCTAATGAAGGCCGATGACGTTTCGTGCAGCAGGGTCCAATCTTAGCACATCGGTATTTCACCGTAGCAATGATAATTCCCTCTTTCATACACAAGGTTTGCACTGCATGAATATATTTTTTCTGCGTGATAACTGCAACCTTAATTTTGCAGGTCTTCAAAAATACACTTTACGAATTGCCAGATTGCTCGTACCGACATTTTTATTTTAAATACACATATATTCATTGCTTAAATATTTAATTATTTAATATGCATTTATTTATTGTCATCTTGATATTAGAAATGAATCGGATCTATGCGTTTCATTATTCTTTGCAGACTATATTAATGGTAAATATGATGGTATAATTTTGTTTTTCTTACAAGAAGATCTAAACGTAGCATTGAAAAGATAAAGACAGGGACAACTGTAGCAATTTTGCATCCTGTGCCTCCAGCACCGCCTCCTCCTAATCCTCCTGTATAAATTATCAACGATTGTATCAAGCTCATTATGTGCACACGCTTCTTTAGCACCTCTTCTTAATCCGCAAACAGAACACCAATCAATATCACCTCCTCAAAATTGTATTGCATAGAATAGCCTTTTAACCATCAAATACAAGATCAGCAACCCGTATTCCGTAATATATCTTACAATAAATATATCCATAATGTATTTCCTAAATGATTAATCTTTGTTGTACGATCTGCAGATAATTTGCCAAAGTTAAATGGTAGTATGATTCAATAAAACATAATTAAGAAGAAAGTTGTTTCTCTCTGTTTCTGTCCCCTGTACCAATTCTAATATAACAATTGATATGCAAAAAATATATTAACATTGTTATGAAATTTAATGTAAAATGAGGGGGAATTTCAGTTTTATTAAAAAGGTATCGTGCTCGTGTTGTCGTCGGAACATTTGTGAAAAGTAACGGATACAATGGCAAGCAACACATGTTGTTACTACAGATTATATTCTACGGTTCATCAGCAATCCTTATTATAAAAAAAATAATATGCTATTAAGCTGTAGAAGCTCTTTATGTTGCATTAAATATTTTGAGTCATTGACGGACAAACTAAAAATCTCCGAACTAACAAAATAACATTGGTTTTGTTAGAAATTGTTGTTTGTGTTTTACTATATTGGATACATAATAAAACATTAATTTATTTGATATAATAATAAAATTAGTAAACTATATTATTTATACAATATGTTCATTTGAAGCTAATAATTAGAGTAAAATAAATCATCAAATATATTTTTCATTTGACTTCTCTCAGATTTGCTATTCAGTCATAAAGTATATTTAAATTGTTAGATTCAAATTAGCGATCAATAAAAGATCTGCAAATCATATATTTGTTTTCTGAAATGACGCCCAATATGGGCACTATATTTAGTAAGAAATGAAATGGATGTTAATGAACATAACGGATTACCGAACTTTACACTTAGACAGAAATTAAAGTACAGGAACAACGTGTAGTAAGAAAGGACATGGATGTAAATGAACATAAGAAACTATCTAACATTACACTGGGATACACATTAAAGCAAAGGAACAGCTTGTAGTAATAAAGGATATGGATGTAAATGAACACAATGCACTATCGATCAATACACTTAGGCTCAAATTAAGGTAAAGGAACAGCTATTAGTAAGAAATGATACAGAAGTAAATGAACATGAGACAATATCGAACATTACACTTAGACACAAATTCAAGTAAAGGAACAGCTTTTAGTAAGAAAGGATATGGATATAAATGAACATGAGACACTATATAACATTACACTTAGACATAGATGTAGGTAAAGGAACGGCTTGTAGTCAGAAAGGAAATGAATGTAAATGAACATGAGACACTATGTCACATTACACTTAGACACAAATTTAGGTAAAGGAACGGCTTGTAGAAAGAAAGGATATTGATGTAAATGAACATGAGACACTATAGAACATTATACTTAGACACAAATGTAGGTAAAGGAACGGCTTGTAGTAAGAAAGGATACTGATGTAAATGAACATGAGACACTATAGAACATTACACTTAGACACAAATGTAGGTAAAGGAACGGCTTGTAGTAAGAAAGGATACTGATGTAAATGAACATGAGATACTATAGAACATTACACATAGACACAAATGTAGGTAAAGGAACAGCTTGTAGTAAGAAAGGATACTGATGTAAATGAACAAGAGACACTATAGCACATTACACTTAGACATGAATGTAGGTAAAGGAACAGCTTTTAGTAAGAAAGAATGTGAATGTAAATGAACATGAGACACTATAGAACATTACACTTAGACACAAATGTAGGTAAAGGAACGGCTTGTAGTAGGAAAGGATACTGATGTAAATGAACATGAGACACTATAGAACATTACACTTAGACATGAATGTAGGTAAAGGAACGGCTTGTAGTAAGAAATGATACTGATGTAAATGAACGTGATAGACTATAGAACATTACACTTAGACACAAATGTAGGTAAATGAACGGTTTGTAGTAAGAAAGGATACTGATGTAAATGAACATGAGATACTATAGAACATTACACTTAGACACAAATGTAGGTAAAGGAACAGATTTTAGTAAGAGAGGATACTGATGTAAATGAACATGAGACAATATAGAACATTACACTTAGACATAAATGTAGGTAAAGGAACGGCTTGTAGTAAGAAATGATACTGATGTAAATGAACGTGAGAGACTATCTAGCATTACACTTAGACACAAATTTAAGAAAAGGAACATCGCTTTTGTTGGAATTATAATACGCTATGGTCTATGCCATCTTATCGATTAGAGGTTATATACATGTGCACTTTCGTATATGAATACTTATTTGTCAGCTCAATCAATCAGAGAAATCTGTGATGTGATAATAAAATAACGGGAAAGGGGTTGATAATATTTTGCCAGTTGCTTTTTCACTGGCTCATCATGAGTTCATCTGGCAATGACCTCTAATTGGAATTGACATATGTATCACAACAGCTGATTTTAAACGATTTACAACTGTTCATTTTGTCCGTCTGGTTGAAAGAACTCTCCATATCATGGAATAAACAGAACAACATGAACACATACTATATGGAAAAAAGAAGATATCTTAGTTAGACATGACACTATAAAGCATAGAAAACATGGGACGAAGAAGGCAATACGAATGAACAAGACAAAATAACGCATAAGACACATATGACAAAAGAACAAATCAAAGATGGACATCATAATGGACAAGACAAAATAACACATAAGACACATATGATAAAAGAACAAATCAAAGATGGACATCATAATGGACAAGACAAAATAACACATAAGACACATATGATAAAAGAACAAATCAAAGATGGACATCCTAAAGGACAAAACAAAATAACACATGAGACACATATGATAAAAGAACAAATCAAAGATGGACATCTTAATGGACAAGTCAAAGTGAACCATATGACGCATAGGATAAAAGAACACATCACATTTGAACATGACGATATAAAGCATATGACACATCGAATGATGGAACAACATCCGAATGGACACATCAAAGTAAAACGTAGGACACATAATAAAAGGAAAAATCAGTGGTGGACATGACAAGATTAAGCATATGACACATCGGATGGGGAAAAGCAAGACGAATGGACAATACAAAATAATGCATAGGACACATTGGATAAACAAAAACACTTCCCGGGTGGATATGATAGTATAAATCATATGACACATCGGTTGAAGAAAGCTGTCCGAATGAACAACACAAACTAACACTTTAGAACACGTCGGATAATAGATCACATTCCTAATGGACATAGCACAAGCATATGATACACCGAATGGACAAGTCAAAATAAAACTTAGGACACATAGGATAAACAAAAAAAACATCCCGGGTGGACATAACAATATAAAGCATATGACACCTCCGATGGAAGAGAACAATCTCAAAGGACAATACTAATAATAAAAAAACATATGACACATCGGATGGTAGACCGCAATCCGAATGGACAAGACAAATAAAACTAGGACACATAGGAATGATTTCCTCATCCGATGTGTCATGAGATTTGTATTGTCATGTTCAACTGTGTTGTCTTCTTTTATCCGACGTGTTCTATGTTTTACTTTGTGTTTTCCATTCGGATTGGTATCTTCCTTCGATGTTTCATCATGCTTTATCATGTCATGTCCATCAGGGATATTTTAAGTTGTCTACGTGTCTACCCGTGGGAATTGTGATTGTACCACCTTGAAGCACTTATGTATAGCCTGAGGCAAAGCCGAAGGTTGCACGGTGATGCTGAAGGGTGGTACAATCACAAACGGATTTTTATTGGATTTTATCGTTCTTTTTGTAACGTAATCGTAATGTTTTTGTACTTGCGGACTAAAATGTCATAACTCAGGTGATTGTGATTTTTGTATTGATACATTGTTCACTAGAGAGTCGTAGGAGTGGACTGGAAAGTGTAGGGGAGGGCGCAAAGTGGAAGGCAAGTGAGGAAACAAGCTTCAGAAGTGGACCGGGGAGTGGGTGGGAAGTTTAAAAGTGTGTGGAGAAATCTTCAAACCATGACTGAAAAGGGGGAAATTTTCAAAAAATTATCACACATTAAAATGGGTCTTGGAATCAAAACTATCGAAAAACATCTTAGTTGACTGTACATTTATCAATTCCATGAAAATAATTCCACTTAAACTAAATGTTTACCAAACAATTAAAAGTGCCACAATTGAACTCCTCTGTACCAGCTCCTATGCCCCTGCATTATATATTAGTATAGTAGAATATGAGTTGCTGAAATCTGATCTATTTTTTTATATCTCAACCAAGCATCAACAAAAAATCACACAAAACTGTTTTATATTGACCTAATCTCAGGACCAAATATTGGTCATTGGTATAACTGAAAGTGAAAACTGATCAACGCTGTAGAGCATATGATATCTACAGTTAATATGAACCATTGCTTATTGATTTCAAGGGATCTTAGTAAAAAAAAAAACAAATTAAATACAACCTTTATCCTTAGAGTTCGTGTGATGCTGTCAGAAAAATAAGTTCAATGACAACTTGAGGTTCATTTGAGCCTGAATCGCTCACATAGTTTTTCGTGCACGAAGTACTAACATTTGAGTTCACTAATGCAGTAGTGTCGAAGACAAATGCAGCATGGTTTAAATGTGATAATAAGTCTAACTTTGAGTTCACTAATGTTGTAGTGTCGGAGACAAATGTAGCAGGGTTTAAATGTGATAATAAGTCCAACTTTGATTTCACTAATTTTGTAGTGTCGGAGACAAATGTAGCAGGATTTAAATGTGATAATAAGTCCAACTTTGAGTTCACTAATGTTGTAGTGTCGGAGACAAATGTAGCAAGGTTTAAATGTGATAATAAGTCCAACTTTGAGTTCACTAATTGTGTAGTGTCGGAGACAAATGTAGCAGGGCTTAAATGTGATAAAAAGTCCAACTTTGAGTTCGATTCTTGTATTTGAAATATTATAGTAATAATAACAGTAACCCTACAACTATACAAATAATAAACATAAATACAAGACAACTACAAGACAGATTACATCAGACAATATACAATCAAAGGGAGATAATTCTCTATAATTTGTCAAAGAAATATAAAATAAAACACTTTTCTACAAATGATCTTCTATAAGAAAAATACCACAATATAGCTTACTCTTCTAATAAGCATACAATAAAGTAAATCATTCTGTCTTTGATAAATAACAAAATAATTGCAACTTCAATACAATTGGGTCACCTCTCCTCGGAATTAGTTTCAGCATGGTTTATACACTAAAAAAAATACATATATGTGCGAGGGAATATATGACACAAATAAACATTACATAAACATTAATACACTCAGTAAACACAATTAACTTAATACACAAACATATAAAACATGCAAACAAATAAACAACAAAATAGATAAACAAACACATACAAAGTTTACCCTATATATGGTACAAGGGTACCAGCTGATTGATCACTCTAGGATCTCTATAAATCTACTCAACATCATGAATTATTGAATAATATAAAAGGGCAGTGATCAGTCAAAATTATAACTAAAGTATCATCTTGAATAAAGTAATCAGATATATATAAATTATATATATAAAAGTTTACAGAAATTCAACACTTGTAAAAATATAAAAGGATAACCATGATAATATTACTCTCATTTTAATTTTAAATGCAATTGTAAAACATTTATACTCATATTCATATTTCAATCTCAATATGTGCATTCTCACAATTTCATGCTAAAGTAAAAATTAGAAATGCAAAATAAGAAAACAGAAAGATAACAGACCTTTAGAAAACAAACAGAATATTAGTACATGTAGTCCAAATTAGTTCCCAGTTGAAAAATGTTTAATTTTTGAACAGCATATGTACATGTTCTTGTTACTAACAATTAATAATTTGTGTATATTACGTATTGGTGATAATTTTATTGCAACTTTTTTGCTTTTTAACAATCTGGTGTTTTTGTTGAAAAATGGGAACTAAAGTTATTCCAGTAACGCTTCGTAACAACTAAATTTGATATCTTAATTTTATTATATTGTTAAATATTCACGTTCTATATGTACTATTGAAATATGTTTGAAAAAATATACAGTGAAGCTGGGTTGAGATCTCGTTAACTGGATTAACACGACCTCGCCCCCATATCCCAGCCTCATTTTTATCCTTTTTAACCTGCTACCGTTTCCTAACGTTCGTTTTCAGTCGTGAATTAATAGGTACTGGGAGACTGTTAATTTTATTCATTACAATGCAAAACAAAATCGTTTATTTTGGGCCAAAATAAAAATATTGCTTGTTTGTCCTCGCCCGATCGACCTCCTTAAAACCAAGCCGACCCGTTTTTTTTTTTCGGTCAATATTTTTTTTGTTTTATTATTTCTCTTATCAAATCCGAAAACAGGGTTCCCGATCCGATTCCCCCTTTATTGTGACAGGAAGTATTACAACATTTCAGATCATCGTATGTGTGTTAGAATTCGAACTAAAATACCGAAAGGTTGCGAATAAGAGATTTATGCATAAAAATATCGTCTATAGGTGGTAAGATGAGAGCACAGTGGCGGAACATTCACAACTTGTTCGTCGGTTGTTGCCAAATGCGGAAAAGATAGCATTAATGTTTGTAAAAACCCAATAGTGAGCAATTTGATTGAACGATATCCCGATAATTGACATATAAGATATTTGTTGAACAGATTTAACCCCTGAAGAATAAACATATTTAACTGCTACTGTGTACATGCTCTTTTTTCTGTTTCAAGATAATTAATTATTCATATTACTTGTATATTCATGAGACTGTTACCTTAACACATGACCTATCTACTTTGTAAACATGTGTCCTTTTTGTTAAAATTTGAGAATTTAAATTCTCAAAATTAAATATTGAAGATTTAAATTCACTAATCTGAGTAACTTCAATTGAAAGAACCAACAATGAAAAAAGTGTTTGTCCATGAACCTGTTTATTATTTCATAATCATGATTGTTAAATCACAAAGAGACGTGTTGAATGATTGTAACGAACATACACACATCTACACTCTGTAAAGAACTATTAATAACATAAGGTAAAACCTGACTATGTCGACCTTTGTGTCATTAAATTAAGAATGAAGAAGCAAATGTAAGCATACCTATTACTAGACAGTTCAGCCGCTGGAATATTAAACATAACATCTCTGTGCAAGAACATTCAATAAACAATATATTACAACTTCCATGACACAATTATATCACATTAACCCCTCTCATTGATTTTTAACTTGGTGCCATTAAATTAAGATTGAAGAAGTAAATGTAAGTATACTTACTAGAAGGCCACGATACATCAGAAAGATTATATATTACATCCCATTGCAAGAACATTCAATACATTAAAGCTTCTACGACTCAGTTATATCATTTTATTGTTGAATGTGGTTCACGTCATACTCTAAGTCTTATTATTGAGGAAACTAATGTCGTAGAAGCCAGATAGTCGTTAATAAAGCAAAAACAGACAGTGTTAGGGTTTTGACCTATACTAATTTATACATATAGATCCCTCCACGCGTGTTTGAATTAATATATGATTTAGGACCATATGCACTTTGGTTGAAATTTGGTAGATTAAAAGTTAAATACGGAAGATACAAATTCATTAATCTGAGTTGCTTAAATTGAACAATAAAATAAAGTGTTGGTCGATGAACCTGTTTAAATTTTGTAATCATGATTGTACAATCACAATGAAACGTGGTCAATGATTGTAACCGACACAAAACAATTTATACTCTGTAGTGAAATACTAATGACACCAAGTCAAACCTGGCTATGTCGAACTCCAACGAACCAAACATCTGAGTAATCTGAGTTACCTTATAAGTAACATATTCCTGCTACATTAGGATATCTATTTTAAATCGATGTAACCATGGAAACGACTTGTCTGAGTTTTCAAAAACGAGGTATTACTGTATAATAGACCCCATTTGAAAATGTCTACATCTATTATTGTTATCATGGTTACATATATATTCCGTCCTTATATACGATGGTTGTCAAGTATGAACCAGGAGTTACAGACCTTTTACCTGTATCAGTTCATGTACTCTCTAACCGTCTTTGTCTAAAGTTTGAGGGGCCCAATATTTTGTTATCTGTGTTTGATTTTATGCTACAAACTGGTGTTGTTTTTTATCGATCCGCATTTCACCTTGAAATGAAATATTGTATCTCTCCGTTGAAATGTTAAAAATAAAATATTACTGTAAAAACATTCAATATGTTACAGCTTTCGCAAATCAAATATATCGAGTATATGCTAAGTAGTGGAGTGATTATGTTGTGGAAATACACAGGGTAGGTGCACGAGACACATTACATAGATAAGAAGCATAGAACCATAGGTAGGAATTTTATCAGACGAAATTTCCCTTTGATATGTATTTCCCCTTTAATTGATATTTTAACTTTCTGCCGTGAAATCAAGATTGAAGAAGTAAATGTAAGTCTACTTACCGGAATCACATCTCCGTGCTGTAATATTACAAATAGCATCTCAGTGCAAGAACATTCAATAAATTGCAGCTCATACAACTCAATTATATCAATTTATTGGTCAATGCCGTTCACGTCATACTCTTAGATCTTTTTATTGAGGAACACATGTCGTAGGGAACACGATAGACGTTAATAGAAAAAAGCGCAGAGGGTTATGGTTTTTACCTATTCTAATGTATACATGTAGATCCCTCAACAGGTATTTAAATTAATATTATATATTAAAATGCTGTCTTTGTACATATCGATAATGATTTGCAATAAGTAGTGGAGTGGTGCTGTTGCGGAAATGTTTCACGTGGGACGAGACACGTTAAATATAAATGAAAAACACAGAGCATTAGGTAGAAATTGTATCGGTCTAAATTGTTCCATGTATATCACTTGATATTTTATTGTTCGTGTTTTCTTGTGCATTTTTGTCATATGCTTCCGTTCAAAACTGAACTATTACTTTTCCATTTGCAATATCTATAATTTTGTGTCTCTGCTTCTGAAATACATTTGCTTATGTTATTAATTACAATCGATCGATCAACACACACACATATATATATAAATATTTATTAGACATATTGCCATACACCAGGGTAGACAATTCACCATCAAGAATAAATTTGTGAATTGAACTACGAAAAAAAAAGTTTTTGTTCATGAATTTGTTTCAATTTTTAATCATGATTGTGAAATCACAAATGAATGTTTTCAGTGATTGCAGCGGGAATACCATCCATATGCACTACCCTCTAAAGAAATATTACTGACATAAAGTCAAGAAGAGTTTGAAGATACCAAAGTGGCAATCATAATCCGTATATCGAAGAAGAACAGACAACACATTGGCCAAAAGATACCAAAGGGGCAATCAGAATCCGTATATCGAAGAAGAACAGACAACACAATGGCCAAGAGTAAAGGTACTAAAGGACAAACAACGATCCACAAAACATACATATACAACTATAGATCGTGTAGCACTCAAAACACTAAAAACCGGGGGTGAACTCAGGTGCTCCGGAAGGATAAGCATTTCCTGCTCCACTAGTGGCACCCATCGTGTCAATCTAGTTACAAACCCTATAATAAGTCAAGCTTGGCTATGTTGAACAACGAACCAAGCATTTCACTGACCATCTAAAATCATTTATTTATAAATTATTATCTTTCTTGTAGGAGTGTTAGCTGAGTGTCGTGTTTGTGGAATTCCGTTCTAGCAGGAGATTCATTGTTCTTTTTGTTAAAACTATTGATAATCAGAGCAATAAAAAATAGCCAACAAGATTTTAAACATGTCGAATAAGCACCTAATTAATTAATATACAATGCCTATTATTACATTAGTTTGAATGATGATTCTAAAGATAATGCATAATTTAGTCTAGCTAGAATATTCTGTATTGAAACAAATATTCCATATGACCAAATAATATTTGGTGTATTTTTTTTATTAATTTGGAACTAAATTTAAGCATCATTTAGTATAAGCGACATAAGGTATGAATGAAAACAAGGTCATTTCTCACACGAGCGCACCCAGAGAAGGTCATATGCAGTATTAATTATTGTGGAGATTTATCTTTATGAGTAAGACTCTATTAAACAAACGTTTGAGAATACCGAAGGGGCAATCAAAATAGGACAGTCCAGAGAACCTGGCAACACAGGGCAACATAGACAAAGAAACACAAACCAAAAACACAACACAATGTATGCTGGACACCACTATACACAAATAAATACAAACAACGTATACAAGACATGCTCCCTCCTACAAACAACTGGAGGTAAAGACGAACTGAACATAGTTTTTTTATGCTGAAATCGTAATGGACATCACAACGCGGAAATCATCCGATGAGGATGCATAAAGTCAAAATTAGTACATACACAAATATAGTGGATATCTTATCACTCTGAATGGATGCGTTATATAGAGATTAATACATGACCTTTCCCACATCATCGTGGGTATCATCCTGAGGCCCCCATATCAGCCCGAGACGTAGTCGAGGTCTGATATTGGTCGAGGGATGATAGCCGGGATGATACGGAAAAGGTCATGTATTACTCTTTTTATCATATACTTCCGACAAATTGCTTTATGAAGCAAATAAACAAAATGCAATAATTAAATGACTGTGTATGGGATTTTACTTGTGTATTCAACATATACATATCCAAAAAAGGTATTGTCAAACATCTCTACCCCATAAATATTAATGGCAACATTTCCTATGAAGGCTTTTTGAAACAGAAAATATAGAAAATGTGATTCTTTAGTATCGATTTTTGTTATTTACCGTGAATTCTGACGAGAACATTGACTGTGAAACGTTTTCATTCAAAATAATTTTACGCTCTATGTGATATAATCATCTGTCATCTAACCGGTTGTGAGTTTCCATTGATTTTTAAATTGACAGAAATACGATTACTTAAGCATATACTGTGATAACATTTTGTACAATTAATCAGTAAATCATGTAATTAATTATATCCTAGTTTCAATTATTTCGGACATGTCAAGTCAGATTTTATTGTGATAGTCCACGAACTTTACGGACAACCCTCGTATGTTTCATGAAAAGTATTTTCACTGCCCCATCAACATGTTTGCACCATTGTGATCTTCACATAATTATTAGGTGACCCGAAAATATCAAAAGAATAAACAAAACAAGATACGTGTACATTGTGGTCATTTTATACATATATTTTGTTGAATTCTGTATTATTTTTTGCAGTTCATGACAGTCTGTGATTAGTGACACTCATACTCACTACAGACCATGAAAATAAATTATCTTAATTTTTTGGCTTCTCTATTTTTAAAATAATTCCACTGTTGCATATAATGCTCAATTTCCTTGGTCAACATCATGCCAGCTGAATTTGTTTATACATCTATAAATAAAAATGGCTATTTTCAAGGAATGTATGCAGTGTGTCAACACACAATTTCACTCATAAATTTACATCTTTTTCAGTTTGCAGAGGATATGTTAAATTCTCACATTTCTAAATTCTCTCAAAATAACCTATATTCCTATAGCATTATTACTGACAGATTGAGAAATATTCATATAACAGAAAACAGAGAAATATTAACTGTACAAAGGTTGATAAACCAAGGTGTAAATTAATTTGATGGTAGTAGAAAAATGGAAAGTATGTTTGGGGAATTTGTTTTTATTGTAATACTTATCCTCCCCAAACACCCTCCCACCTCACACTCTCAAAAAGTATTTACCAAAGATAACTAAAAAATATCCTGAATCAAATGAATACAACTGGATCACAGAATTTGAAGGTATTTAACAATACAGCTGGGTGGCTCTCTGAATTTTCTCCAACCGACCTGAAAATAAAAAAACACAATTGCAGTAATTTGGTAATTTGGACATCCACTATGACAAATATAAGAATTCAAGAGCTTGTTATTATTGGTAACTATCTTTTTTTATCTCACAAATAAATAAACAGCAAAGGATGAGTGTGTAATAATTTTCCTCGACAATTTCATTTTTTCTTGGTGCCATCCATGAAAAACAAAATTTTCAATATCTTAAAAATACGACGGTAAAAGTTTGTAAAATTTGGTGCAATGATGTCTATATGTATATTCATTACTGTGACATTTTTTGGTAGAAATTAATCGAACGGATTTGCTTAGTCAGAATTTTAATACCAGGGTGGCATCTTTTAAACGCCCAGTGCGTTAGCTACCACCTACAAATGACGCTATGCAGAAACACACAAAGAGCATATTTCCATTCACCAGTTTGGAAACACGCCTGCCAGTCGATATATCAGCTGAAAAACAAGGATGGGAGAAACATATTTTGTCTGTTAACTGGATGGACCAGCAGCCTTGAGGCATTGGAGCTGCTCATTAGTAGTGGGTGTAAAACAGTCTGCGCCACAAAGCGTTGTTATTTTAGGTCACAAGGTTTATCATGCACAGATATATGTCAAAGCACGAATCAAAGATCGAAGAGAGACTCTATCAGAGAGAGATTGAAAGTGACGATGAGGAAGAAGATAAAAACGTGAAATCCTAGTTTAAGGAAAAAAGTACTGGTTCTTAGATTTCAGGTTCTTAAGCACAAAATTAATGTAGCCCCTCCCCTTTTTTGGGGGTAAAATATATGTAATTACTTCCATTAGATTAATCTTAGAGAGATTGGAACTACAGTAAATACTGGAAATATAAATAATCAAGCAATACAACGTTTAACACAGTACTTGTAGACACTGAATTATTTCAACAGGTGAAAATTTTGAAATAATATAGTAAAATTACCCATTACCCCTGAATTCACAACAAGTGGTCTTTCCATGTATGGTTATCATCTTTCTAGCATAAGTGACATAAAATAAGCATATATAAAGAACTCTCGAAATAAATTAACCGAAATTATATACCCTAACTGACGGCAATGCTTGGCGTTGTCTTTTTCCTGCTATTTTAGGGTACCCTTAAAGGGTCGCGTGTTGTTCTATTTTCCACATATTTTAGCTGAGTACAACACTTGAATAAATAATCTACATATATTTATCCTTTGATTAGTGCCAAAAAAGATGCGGTCTACAGGGGCATCCAGCACCAACATATTTTTCCGGTTCTAGCTGATGGACTATGAGTCTCGCGAGACTGACTGGAGATATAGTCCGTCAGTGGTATACCGTAATGACATATTACCAATAATTATTTAGAATTTAATATATTATTTATATTGACGTAGTGACTGTGTTCTTAGTATGCTGTAGTTATAGCTGGTGTCATTTCAAGAACATTTGGGAGCTATTTTGAAAAGCAACATACGATATTGTAAGCACCACTGTGCTAATGTTTTATTAACGGGAGAAGCAACAACGTACAATTGCATAATCTGGTTAAACCGAACGGGAATCAATTCCACGTTCGACTGAGCTCGAAACCAGCATGTTGGCTATTATACCACTGAGGAGGTACTGTTGCAACTTAATCCATTGACAGATGAACATGATTGTCATCATATGGTTCACATTTGAGGTTCATGAAAATTATCCTAACTGGATATGACTTTTCATGATCCTCTAAAGTGACTGTTTAATCGGAAAGGGAGATAGAATTTACATTGATTGAGTGGTTGCTGCTTAATGCCAGCTTTAGGAGTTCGTTTTCAATTATCCAATCACTTTAGAGGTGGTACATACAAAGTCATATCCAGTAGATAGAACATGTCATGTACCTCTAATATGAACCATAAGATGATCATGATATTTATAAATACGTGACCCAATACAATATATAATATCTGAAAAGGACTAGAAATCTCTATATAATTTATTCTGATTTTGTTATTTTTTATCAAAAGACAATTGTTTGAATACATTTTAGAAAAACATGAAGAATGAGCAATCCACAGACAGAGGCAACATCAGGCACAAGACACAAACAAAACAAAAGACACAACAAAGACAACTAAAGCGATGAGCAACCTGAACCCATCAACACACCAGGATTATCCCAGCTCACTAAACGAAAGCAATCAGCAGTTCCAATTTCTTGTAGGAGAACGCCATATTACTGGTATTCTCAAGTCCGTTAATAATGTTGTCCGTGATAGAGGAAAACATTATGCAAAAGGAAAACGATTCATTACCATTATAAACTCTACTAAAGAAAGACACTATGCATCGGGGCTGTCGTGGCTGTGATCGCATTTACAACTACCTATGTTATTAGTACCTATCACCACTGATGTTGTGCGTTCAAATATCGATCAGGGCGAGATGTACAACATTATGTAATAAATTTAGTCAGTGACTTACGGCAGGTCGGCGGTTTTCTCCGGGTCCTCCCGTTTCGTCCATCAATAAAACTGACCACCATGATATAACTGCAATATTGTTAAAAGTGGCATTAAACCAAATCATGGAAAGGGTTATGTCTCCATGGATACGGGGAAGGAGTCCCCTGGATGCGAGAGGTTGTCACGTTATAATACGGAAATCCCGACCGTTGGATCATATTGTGTAACATGATTGGCGAGTGCCATGCTCACTGCACGCTAAAGACCACTTTTGTAGCAGCTATTAAATATTGTTCGTCTCTATCAAGCTCTCCATAGATTTACGAGGGTAGTCAGAAGTCGGTGAACCGTTTGACACGCATCTTCCCTCATTTCTACATAGATTTATTTATGTAGGAACATTACTGTACTGTATAGTGTACATGGATAAAATATATAACAACATTATTATGCTGTACAGTGTACATGGTCAAATATATTACAACATTACCATACTGAACAGAGTACATGGTCAAATATATAATGACATTACCATACTATACAGTGTACATGGTCAAATATATTACAACATTACTATACTGTACAGAGTACATGGTCAAATATAGTACAACATTACCATAGTGTACAGAGTACATGGTCAAATATATAACAACATTACCATGCTGTACAGTGTGCATGGTCAAATATATAACAACATTACCATGCTGTACAGTGTGCATGGTCAAATATATATCAACACTACTATACTGTACAGTGTGCATGATAAAATACTATAATATTCTCGTCCTGAATATATCTGAAATAGTGCTCGCTGAATGTTGACCAATAAATCAATCAACCTTATAGAAAAAAGTCCAAATTATAATTGTTAATGATATCCTAATAATGACCAGCTAGACATATACCTCTAGACTGGATTAAGCCTGAGAGCCACATATGTTCATCTCCACCGTTAATATTCATCAAATGACTGTGTCGTCTCTCGCATTCCTTCTACAAATGAAGGTAGAATATAAACTGTTTGTCCTTATATCTTTTATTGTTGTCTCCAAAACCTTCACAAAATCAAAAATCAATGTATGTTTTTATCTTGCGATGGTTCTATTTGGGTAGTCAAACTCCATTGGAAAATCCAAAGTACCAAAAAAAAAAAATATATATATATATACGGTTAATGACCAACATACGGTGTTTATTGGGTTCCTTATTCATGACACCATTAAACATTATTAGAGCGACGTTTGTTTCTGTTCTTTCAGATAAGTTTACTGTTGTTTTTGGGCTTTTTGACATTCCATGATAAACATAGTATGCGTACATTGTCGAAAAGTAAAAATGCACGTGCACTCTCTGTGAAACAGGCCAGAAAAGCTCTCTAAATCGTCGGTTTTATATTGGTTTCTAAATAAAGCTTAGATAATACCGAAGAAGCAATCAAAAATGGACAATCCAGAGCAATTCGCAATATAGGGTATACAAGATGAGGAAAAACAAGACTAAAAGACAACAGAAACTGACAACACATGGTACACACGATGAGGAAAAACAAAGCTAAACGACAACTCAACACAATACAAGCCTCGTCAGAAAACGTTGCAATCTTACCCTCGGGTGTCGGAGAATCCCCCATCGTGCCCCCCCCCTCCTCGGTGTTATATTCTATATGTCTACTCATTATTAATATAAGGTCATTAACCTGTTCACTGAAAACAATTTTGATATGATGAATAAAGTTTAACTAGTTTAACCAATCATTTTTTTGCAGTGCCTGTATCTGAAAATAAAGTTGAAATAGTGATCCTGACGGTCAATAATGCCACCAATATCAACAAAGCTAATAACTACCTCTCACCTTAACTGAATGACGAAAAACAAGGCTAAGCAAATGACGTTGGAAATCCAGGTCCTGGCTTG
>MJUT01059162.1:1971-12840 GCA_002080005.1 Gigantidas platifrons
TTTGTAAATCTTTTCATATGTAGTATTTGTCCCAATAGTATATTATATAGGATAAAAATCAATTTTAAAAATAATAAACATTTGATTTTATTTGAGTTGTTATTATTTTTATACAACGTCATTGTCATTTACCACATTGATCACAGGCGTAAGGGGAGCTAAAAATAAAATATCGCTAGACATATGAGGTGGGGGGGGGGGGAGGGGTTTAAGCAGTAGATTACAGTCAGTTACGTGATGTGCTCAATGTTTGAGCTGAATTTTAGATTCTAATTGATTCTGATTCCTAAAAGGATTTAAGAGCTCGACTATTCAATTTAGATATCTTTATTTTAATTAGAAATCTCTTTAATGTATTATGAGTGATCACAGTTTTATGTCCACATCTCCCTAACTTAGAAAGACCCTTCATTAAATTATAATAATTTCAATTACCGTAAACCTCCCTTCCATTTCATTTACGTTCCTTTGGTCCATGAAAAGAATTACAAAAAACCCAGAAGTATTACCATTAGTATCCTACTATGAACTAGAGCACGATTGTCAAATTTTATAATTTCAGAATTATAATGTTATAAGCCCAATTTCGGAGATGTTTGACTTTTACTTTATAATGATTTTATTGTCAATATATATACAATTGGATTGGGAACAAGTTTTTACAACTTACTAGTCCCTCTCCATACAAATACATTAATGGCATAAACAAAACAAATCAAATGACAGCAAATGTACAGGTTATATCAATTATAATTAATAAACTAAGCAAAATTATGTCAAACTAAGTATACCTATTAAATATTGTTTTATTATTTAACAGAAAAAGGGGGTAAAAACTAGCAAATTGTGTTGAGATAATATCACGGTTGGGGATAATTAATGATTAAATCTACAAGTTTGTCGAATAAATTTATGCACTGATTTGAACAATAAAGTATTCAATTCTTCACTAATTTCGTTAGTTTGACTTGTTCTACTACAGTAATCCTTGCCCCTATTATCAGAATAAACGCACCGCTGCTTGTGGACAGGACACAGCATCCCCCCTTTTTACACCCTACCCCCTTTTTTCAATTTGTTTTTCTTTCAATTCCATGGCTTAGAAATATGTAAAACAGCAATAATATGCCGTTTTCTGAAAACGGCATATTATTGCTGTTTTACATATTTCTAAGCCATGGAATTGAAAAAAAAATGAAAAAGGGGGGGGGGTAGGGTGTAAAAAGGGGGGATGCTGTGTACTGTCCAAAAGCACCTGTGAATAAACGCACAAATAAAATCAGGATTTGGAAAATAAAAAAGTCATAGATATTGTCAGAGAAATGGAATGAAGGAATGCAAGGTAGCTAATTTTCATGAGCAAGCTTCTGATGCCTATGCTTATGTTTGAATGGTGCAATGTAGTTTATTTTCATGGATAACACTTTGACACCTGTGTCATACATTGAACAGATGTAAGGTAGCTTATTTTTATGGAAAACGTCATGACTCAGGTATCCCATGCAAGGAAGGAATACGAGGTAGCTAATTTTCATGGGCAAGCTTCTGATGCATATGCTTATGTTTGAATGGTGCAAGGTAGTTTATTTTTATGAATAAAACTTTGAAACCTGTGTCATACATTGAACAGATGTAAGGTAGCTTATTTTTATGGAAAACGCCATGACTTCTATCTCATGCAAGGAAGGAATGCAAGGTAGCTAATTTTCATGGGCAAGCTTCTGATGCCTATGCTTATGTTTGAATGGTGCAAGGTAATTTATTTGCATGGATAACACGTTGACACCTGTGTCATACATTGAACAGATGTAAGGTAGCTTATTTTTATGGAAAACGTCATGACTCAGGTATCCCATGCAATGAAGAAAAGTCAGGTAGCTAATTTTCATGGACCATGCAACGAAGGAATGCGAGGTAGCTAATTTTCATGGGCAAGCTTCTGATGCCTATGCTTATGTTTGAATGATGCAAGGTAGTTTATTTTCATGGATAACACTTTGACACCTGTGTCATACATTGAACAGATGTAAGGTAGCTTATTTTTATGGAAAACGTCATGACTCAGGTATCCCATGCAACGAAGGAATACGAGGTAGCTAATTTTCATGGGAAAACTTCTGATGCTTATGCTTATGTTTAAATGGTGCAAGGTAGTTTATTTTCATGGATAACACTTTGAAACCTGTGTCATACATTGAACAGATGCAAGGTAGCTTAATTCATGGAAAAATTCATGACTTCTATCCCATGCAATAAAGGAATTATGCTGACTACGAGTCAACTAGTCTTTGCCTTTATTCTTTTACGCCATATAAATTTTATATTAATCCATTTCTGGGATAAATCTATCTAATTAAATAGATTTCCTCGTCTACATCCACCCCCCTTTTTTCGTTAAAAAATACTAATTACCAAGAATCCATCAAAACATGGTAAAAGGGGAATAACTGGAATAGTATTTTTAATGTCTTTTTAAGGTAGCTAATTTTCATGGCTATCATTTGGAACACCTTTGTGGTTTACGAAAATCTCGTTTCGAACGTCAAAAAGTAGCTAATAATTATGGTAACTAATAATTATAGGACACCGGTGGCAGTGACTGTATCCAGCGGATGAACCGTGTTCGGTAGCGGATACGAGAACTGTCCGGAGTTTGGCACCTATTAACCCGGATGTGTAAGCCAGTTTAAATCCGAAAGTATCTATTGTCATAAAAAAATAATAATAATAGCAACTTTGTTTTGCTCTCGCGTCTATACTCACTGTGAGAATTGGGGCACCATATAACCCGGATGTGTGAGTATAGACGCGAGAGCGACGCGAGAAATTGAGCACATCAAACAAATACTATTTAGCGACGATCTTATTAATTATCAGTGGTGATATATCAGAAAACCCAGGGCCTATTAAGAACCCCTGCGGATTTTGTAAAAAACCCGTAAAAAGCAACCAAAGGGCCATACAATGTGAAGGACCTACCTGTAACTACTGGTTTCACATAAAATGTATCAACATGTCCATTCCTGAATATGAATACCTAGCGGAATCATCTGATAGCTGGTACTGTCAAAAATGCACTTTGCCAAATTTTACGGACTCCTTCGATTTTCAAAACAATAATATTTCTCACCTGTCGAGTACACCGAACACTGATGATCTCCCTTTGCAGTTTGTTGACATTTCTGATGTAAACAACGAAAATATTTTTGACGAAATAAAAGAAATGAGAACAAAACATCCTTTTAACTTTCAATGTGCGTATCTAAACATAAATAGTTTTAGGAACAAGTATGAATGCATTCAAGAGATGCTAAATGACAATATAGTCGGTATGCTCATAATTAGTGAAACAAAACTTGATGACACTTTCCGAGACAGCGAGTTCAGTGTTGACAACTACCATCTATGGCGTGCTGATAGAACATCTCACGGTGGAGGAATTTTGGTATATATTCGATCGGACCTTGCGTGTGATCGAAAGAAAGAACTAGAATGTAAAGAAATCGAATCAATTTTTACTGAAATAAAATTCAAAGATAGAAAATGGCTTATATGCGGTATCTACAGACCACCTTCTTTACCAGATAATGCATTTATTGATGACTTTAGTAAAACATTTGATCGAGTTTCAGTAAAATACGACAATGTTTTAGTAATCGGTGATTTGAATTATAATTTAGAAAATGATAGTTGTACACCATTAAAAACAATGTGCGATATTTTTGATTTTTCAAATCCTGTAAAAAAGTCTACATGTTTTACGAAGAACTCAAGGCCAACACTAATTGATGTTATTCTCACCAATAGACCGAATTGTTGTCAAAATGTTTTGAATTTTAATTGTGGTCTCAGTGACTGTCATAATATAATTTCATTACAACTTAAAGGTTTTGTACCAAAAATCAGAAAAGATTATATTCAATATAGAAGTTTCAAAAAATTTTGAACATGATAAATTTCTTAACGATTTACAAGCCGAAAATTTTGATATTCTAGCTTCTTCAGATGCATGATGTCAACAAAGCATATTCTGATTTTGAATCAGCTTTTGTAAAAGTTATAGATAAACATCTCCCAATAAAGAAAAGGAAACCGGTGGTAACACCAGCATCATATATGAATAAAAACCTGCGCAACGCAATAAACAAAAAAAAGAATGTTCCATAACAAATATTTAAAAAACAGAAATGATGCAAATTGGGAACTTTACAGAAAACAAAGAAACCTTGTAAATAAAATTAAGAAACAATCAATAAAAACCTATTTCTTTGAAAGAACGACCGGAGGGCCAAAGTCAACCGACTTCTACCCAACAATAAAACCATTTTTGTCCAATAAAAATGTGAAGACCAACAATAATATTATTCTTTGTGAAAATGACAAAATTTTGGTTCAAAAGAAGTTGCAGAAATTTTTAATCATTTCTTCGTTAATGTGGCTACAAATATTGGAGATCAAAATATTAAGATAGACAAAAGCCACCGAAGTATACAGAAAATTAATGAAAACAAAATGTCTGATGAAGAACTGAATTTTCATCCTGTAACAGACGAGTTTGTAAACAAACAGATAAACAAGTTGAATATTAAAAAGGCAACTGGGTGTGATCAAATACCCCCTAAAATCATCAAATTCGCTCAACCTATTATAACAAACCCAATAAAAAATTTAATAAATAAGTCAATAGATACATCAATTTTCCCAGATAATCTTAAAGCTGCACAGGTAACACCTTTATATAAAAAGAATAACGCTTTAGAAAAGAGCAATTATAGACCAGTGAGCGTTCTCCCATGTATATCAAAATTTTATGAAAGAGCCATACACGACCAGTTAATGGAATATCTTGAAAAACATTTCCATCCTCTTCTCTCGGCATTCAGACCTGGATTTGGCTGTCAAACAGCTCTTTTGAAAATAATTGAGGATTGGAAAAAGGCCCTCGACGATAATAAATTTGTTGCCGCCATATTAATGGATTTATCCAAGGCATTTGATTGTCTGCCACACGACCTTTTGCTTACCAAATTGGAAGCATATGGTCTATCTGAAAAATCACTTGCTTTATTAAAAAGTTATCTAATAAATAGAAAACAATGTATAAAAATTGGCAGTACATTGAGTAATTGGGATGACTTATATAGGGGTGTGCCTCAAGGATCGATATTATCCCCTGTTCTATTCAATGTGTTTATTAATGATATTTTCCTATTCGTACAAAATAGCACCATCTATAACTACGCTGACGATAATACGGTCGCATACTGTGATTCTGATATTAATAAATTAATTAATACCTTGGAAATCGATAGTAGAAATTTAATAAATTGGTTCGCGATCAACCAAATGAAAGCCAATCCTGATAAATTTCAGGCGATCGCCATCGGAAAGAAAACTAAAATTCATAATTTAACATTTGATCTAAATGGAATACGTATCAGTTGTGAGGAAAATGTAAAATTGCTTGGAGTTACAATTGATTTTGAATTAAATTTTGATACCCACATAACAGAACTTTGTAAAAAAAAGCCTCTAGACAACTAAATATTTTGAAACGAATAGGAAAATATCTTAATAGACTTTGCAGATTAACAATCTATCATACTTTTATACTTTCAAATTTCAACTACTTCCCCGTAATTTGGCATTTCTGTTCCGAGAAAAACTCTCAAAAAATCTAAAAGATACAGGAACGGGCGCTACGTTTTGTTTATGAGGATTACTCCAGTTCATATGATACATTATTAGAAAAGTCAAAATTACCGTCCCTGAAAGTAAGAAGGTTAAGATGCATTGCAGTTGAAACTTTTAAAATAATTAACCAAAACAGTCCTAATTACCTTCATGATCTTGTCAACGTTAAAATTCAAAATTATAGCTTTAGGTCTCAAGGTACCGCTTCTATCCCTAGGGTTAGAACAACCAGGTACGGCTTGCATTCATTTCGATACAGCGCTGCACAGCTCTGGAACGAAATTCCAAACCATTTTCGACAAGAGTCGTCGTTACAACAATTTAAAAACTCGATTCAAACTTGGAATCCGAGCGGAGATTCGTGCCAGTGCTGTGCATGCCGGTAGTTCAACTACTTTAATTTTTAATTTTTATTATATAATCAATTTAAACGTTTTTTTAATTCATCACGTACTGAACTGTCAACTAATGTTTGATGGTATTCTTATGGGCGCACATACGGAGATCCGAACAGCAATCCAGAGTGGCACTTGCCGCATGGAACCCTTTTCTGGTCTCCGTGTGGTAACCCCATTATGTATTTTCTTTGTCATTTTATAATATGTCTTATGTTTAACAATGCCAATTTGCAAATGTCTGCATGATTTATTTTAATTGTAATACTATAGTGCAGCTTTGTCTGCTTAGATCTCGAAGGTCAGAACATAGGAGGCATTGCCACATATGTTCTGGATTTTGACATCACGTCTTCCTACAATTTGCATGATGTCTGCTTTGTGTGTATGTCTCAATATGGTTGTATGCCTTCATGTTTTAACTGTATGCTATGTTATGTGTGCATGTCATGTATGTTTGTTATATTTTATATGTCGGGTAGTCGATTTTAAAAGCTCCTCAGAGCTTGTGTTGTAGTGTTTATTATGCATCGACTTTAAATAAAACTTTGCTTTGCTTTGCTTTGCTTTAGCATCAGTGTGTAGTCTACGTGGGGGTCTACCGACGTGTTCTACAGTAATGAGGACTATCGTCCTCTATTAACTCGGATATATGGACCTATAATATTTTTTCAAAGTAGACCGAGGGTGGATCCAGATTTTCTTAAAAGAGGGGGCAAATAGGGGCTTCCGTAGTTTTTTAAGTTCCGATCTAGGTACGTAACGTACGCATCCGATTTTCTGCACAGATTTAACCATGTATTGACTTCCGGCATGCAAATTTAATCGTTAGTATATAGAAACAAATTGCTATTTCTACCATAGTTGGGACTTTGTCCCATATAAACATTGTCGGTCATCTTTGTTTATGGTTGTCAAGGACTACTTCACGCTCTATCCGCGATATTTTGAACAGGTTCCACTTCTCACGAGAGCTGCAACATGATTTTTTTTCTACATCCTGGTACCCGTTCTTGATTTTATTTATACAATATGTCGTTTTTAGTACTTTGATACTCGTGCCCCTACAAGAGCAATTTTTTGCAGAAACACACTGTAGCTGTACATGTGTTGCTTCCGGTATGTCATTTCCGGTGCATGAAAATTTAGTCATTAGTATATAGAAAAAAATTGCTATTTCTACCATAGTTGAGACTTCGTCCCATAATATGGATTAGGCACAGCCTACAGGCGAGCATCGCATCTATGCATAGACATGTACATGTATTTTACCAGTCTATGATTATGAGTCCACAGTCTCTTGAAGTTCCAAAAATAAAATAAAAATTAGAAAAACATTTTTTTTCTTCTTTGTTTTTTAGTTTTTAAAAATGATTTGATTGATTTGATTTTTGGTGTTTAACGTCACCTTCAACAATATTTCAGCTATATCATGGCAACCAGTTTTAGTGATGGAGGAAGCCGGATTACCCGGAGATAACCACCGACCATGGGCAAGCAACTGGTAAACTTTATCACTTGCGGTTGCGAGTCGAGTGCACCCTTTTTTGTAATTTACAAAGCCGGGCGCGAACCCACGCCGTATTGGTGATAGGCTTGTAAGAGTTATTAGATCCAGCGACCTAACTCATTGAGCCACCCGGGCCCCTTAGTTTTTGATGAGTCAAACGTCTATCATTTAAACAAAAGTATCCTTTTCATCCGGGGGTCGTGCACAGGGGCTTGTTACGATTTTTTTTTATCCCTTGACTACTCTAAGAAATACATTTTTGTACACATGAGACACATTAGAGTAGTCGAGGGATACAAAAAAAAATAGTAACAAACCCCTGTGGGTCGTGTTGCTCGTATGTGTTTATGTACATGTTTTGTAAAATAAATTATGAAAGTTCATAACGTTAAATTTTGACATGATTATGTAACGTGAATCGGGCGGTACGTATCTTGCTTTGACAATAAACAAAAATAAAAGAAAGAAAAATTAAGAAAAATGTTTGTTCTACTACTGGTTTCGGGTTCGTATCCTGTTTCCCAGAATTTGTGAAGTTAAATAGTTAACGAGGACAGTATAGACATACCACTTGTACAGTGGTTATGATTAGAAATGTCTGCTGATATGTTTATATAATCTAAAATAAAACAAAAACAATACTGCATATGACCCTTCAATTCTAAGGGATGGAACAACCTATTGTATTACCTATGATGTCTGAACAAGCTATTTAAGCAAAACTATAGTCTCATTTCAGCATAAAGTGATCACTTAACAACGAACATATGCCACAGTGGACGTATGATACAGTGGATAAATGACACAGTAGATATATGCTATAATGGATGTATGACTCGATGGATATATGCTACAATGGATATATGCCACGATGGATATATGCTACAATGGATATATGACACGATGGATATATGCTACAATGGATATATGACACGATGGATATATGACACAATGGATATATGACCCAATGATTTATAACACGATGGCTATATGCTACAATGGATATATGACACAATGATTTATAACACGATGGCTATATGATACAATGGATATATGACACAATGATTTATAACACGATGGCTATATGCTACAATGGATATATGACACAGTAGCTATATGACCTTAATCTAGCAATTTATGGTTTGCACAATTATATTTGAATTCCCTCTTCACATTGAGATACCTAAATTACACGCTTCACGTGTATCTATAGGGATGCATCTATCCAGACCTTTTTCTGGAACCTTATGTCACTTCTATGACATATCTCTCTAGAGACGTTTCTCTATATCATTTGTCTACCCCGGTAGACTAGGCTGCATCCAGGATATACCACACAAATTACAATTAAGATCCTCTATATAAACTCACTATCGCTACTTGTCGATCTTCACTGTTCGAGCTACCAGCACAGAATTTATCTTCATCAGAAATTTCAACTTTTATATACCCTGTTTTGGACTATACCATTTTATACAGACGATTCCAAAAGTCTGCATCATCAAAACGATTTCATTTAATCCAATGATAACCATAAAGCGTGTAAATGCTCAGACTATTTCCGTGGATTATTTCATATCCCATCCTGTTTATGATTCTGTCAACTATCGTAGATATTATAAATAATATGGAAACTAAAAATAGAAACATAGAAACTATTCGTATGCTTAAAATGTTATATTTAACCAACAACTCGATAAATAAAAATAGTCTATAGTTTCGGAAGTTATAACTTAATAGTTTGTATGCAAAATGTGTACATTAAACAGGAAAATAATGTCTTACCGTTCGCTAAAACAATATACACAAAAAGGGGAAATTCATGGAAGTGGGGAAAGAAATTATACAGTCAAGTGCGTAAATTATCACCTATATATAGCCCTAATTTATTTTTAGAATTTGTATACACATTTTAAATACGTGTTAACTAATTTTGTCACAATTATTTGTAAAAATGTGGTTCAAAGTCCACCGAAATGTCAATGATATAAGAAAACAAATAACAGCTTTCATAAAGAAATATATAATCATCCTTTTCACGCACAAATCAATTCATAACTCCGACAGAAAAGGCATACAATATAGAATCTCTTACCCCCGCTGATCCACTTCTCTTGTTGTAAACAAACAATTTTGATCGGACCAATCGGCAGTTGATCAAAATGAAACAAGTAAGAGAAACCAGCTACCTCACGATCCTACGACCAACCCTGGAATATGCAGCAATGGTTTGTGATCCCACCACCCAAACCCTGATACAGACATTCGAAAATGTACAAAGAAGAGCTGTCCGCTTCGTCATAAATGATTACACCAGCAGAACACAAGGATGCATGACAAGCATGTTAACATCACTTGAGAGGCAGACTTTAGAACAACGGAGGAGGATAAGCAGACTCGTTATGATGTATAAGATCCAGCATCGACTCGTGGATATCGACCGAGACTTATACCTCAGACCTGGTGACAGCAGAACCAGAGGTCAACATAGGTTCTTCAAGGAGAGGTCCAACTATGACACTCTCAGAAACTCCTTCCAAAGAACAGCACAAGAATGGAACCACCTACCAGACACTACAGTTGGGGCCAGCTCCATAAAGGAGTTCAGGGCTAACCTCCAACAATAGGTTAGCCACGCCAACCAGTGTAAATAGTTTTAAGGGTTGGCAACTGAATCAATATTGTTTTTAAAAAAAATCATCTTTATACTCCTACAATACGACAGTTCGGAGTTAGTGGAAGAGTTATGTCCCGTGTCTAGTTCTTTCCCGTTAAGAATACACAAGGTGTACATCCGGGTCTCATTTCTGGACACTCTTTTAAAATGGCTGCCGCCCTTTTGTTATTATCAGCAGAGAAAAAACTTTCCCTTATATACCTTACTGGGTAGTGGTTGCGTGTTAATTTCATATTCTATGTTATCACTGATCATTGCCTGGCTAGGTTAGGATTATTCATCAGAAGCTGAAACTGCAGATAACGAAATTGTGCTATATTGTGCATGATCGCCGCATCGGATGTCATGACAATGTTCAAATTTAGTTACCGTAGATGACACTGAACATTTCAGGTGTAAAATTGCCTGCTTTATGAAACAAAAAAATTGAGCAGACTATATTTAATGAAAATGATTGACATTTTATGATTTTAGTTGTCGCATTAAAAGAAACATAGGCCATAAAAAGTTAATTTCTTGGTTCTCAGGCCCGCCCGCATGTGGAAATTCGTCGCCGCATTGTCGATTTTTTTGCAAAAATAGTAAAAAAAAAA
>MJUT01059162.1:37720-51114 GCA_002080005.1 Gigantidas platifrons
CGTTGAATGAGATCGATTCGTAACCATAAATGGAGCACAAGCGGAATGAGGGTTACGTTATCGTATCTAGATTGCCACATCAAATGATATGGGAAAAGTCGTAAGAATAAATAATTGTTAGTGATTTAACTGATTTAATTTAATTATCACTTGATTGCTTCATTTAAAATTAAAATCAGCTAGTTTATACATTTCTTTATAATAATAACAACAATTAACAAAATTGATAAAGCTTAATTAACAGAGAACTTTGACATCTGTTTATTGAGGTTAATTATCAGTTTGACATAATGAACATTGTTTGCATTTATTTTAATTATTAGTTCGACATAACGAACATGTTTTGCATTGATTTTCACCTTTGGGACTGAAAAGTTACTTCGAGACAACCGAAATTTCGACATATTGAAGTTCGAGATAAAAGGAGTAAAATCAGTTGAAAAGCACTAGGTTTTGTTCGGGACTTGAAAAAAAATTCGAGAAAGCCGAAATTTCGAGATCACCGAGTTTGACATAACGAGATTCACCTGTATGTCTAAATAAGATAGAAAAATGGGCAATGGAGAATGGGTTTAAATTCTCCAGCTCAAAAACTGTAGGGATGCACTTTTGTAGTAAAAGAGGACTCCATCCAGACCTGGAGTTAAAATTATATAATTCCCCTATTAAAATAGTTTCAGAAACTTAAATTTTTAGGTCTTCTTTTTGATAGTAAACTTACCATATAAAAATGCTTAAAAATAAGAGCCTTATTAAAGCTCTTAATATTATAAAATTTGTGTCCAGTACCGACTGGGGTGTGGATAGCACGGTTTTATTAAGTTTATATAGATTGTTGATTCTATCAAAATTGGATTACGGATGTATCGTTTACGGTTCAGCCCGTGCATCGTATATCAAGTTACTAGATACAGTCCATCATCAAGGATTACGACTCTCAATTGGAGCGTTCAGAACGTCTCCAGTTGAGAGTTTGTATGTTGAAGCAAACGAGCCTTCCCTTGAAAACAGACGTATCAAACTTGGTATGCAGTATGCAACCAAATTGAAGGCTTATCCTTCTAATCCTGCACATGACTGTGTTTTTAACCCTATATATGAAAATGTTTACGATAAACAACCCAATACAATTCAACCTTTTGGACTCCGAGTAAAATCACACTTTGAAAATTCTGATATAAATTTGGATGACATAGCACCTACTGTAATTCCTGAAAACCCTCCATGGTTAAATCCAAAACCTACTTTTAATTTTGAACTTACACAACACAAAAAATTTGAAACAAACCCTTTCCTAATTCAGCAACATTTTGCTGAAATTAGATCGGTAACATCTGAATACTCTGCAATATATACTGATGGTTCAAAGGATGGTGATAGAGTAGCATCGGCAGCTGTTTTTGGTCAGCAGGTCTACTCTGATCGAATACCATCTGCCAGTTCGATCTTCAGTGCAGAAGGTAATGCAATACTTCTTGCCTTGAAGTTCGTTGCCTCTTCTGAAAAGAGTAAATTGATGATCTGTTCCGATTCTCTTTCTTGCCTGTTGGCAATTGAGAGTTGTAAAACTCAAAACCCTTTTATTTTAAGAATTGTTGAAACTTATAAAAGCATTGTTGCTATTGGTAAACATGTAATTTTTAGCTCACCTGACCCAAAGGGTCATGTGAGCTATTGCCATCTCTTGGCGTCCGCCGTCGTCGTCGTCCGTCGTTAGCTTTTCACATTTCAATCTTCTCCTCAGAAACCACTGAGCCAAATGGAACCAAACTTGGCAGGAATGTGCATCAGGAGGTCCTCTATAAAAATATGTTTTTTGTTTCGATCAGGAATTCAACATGGCGGCCAGGGCCAATAATGTGTTTTGATTGGCTAAATTTTCAAAGATCTTCTTATCAGAAACTACACAGCCAATGGAATTGTTTTATGGTGTGAAGGATCCTTGGGTGGTCCGCTACCAAAATTATGTTTTTGGTGCATATCCAAAATCCAAGATGGCCGCCACAGCAGGATGAAGTTTAACATTGGACCCTATGGTAAATACCTTCAAAGATCTTCTTCTCAGAAGCCACAATGTCAGTAAAAATGATCTCTTGCAGAAATGTTCCTTGGATGGTCCTCTACCAAAATTATGTCTTTGGTGCTGATCTGAAGTCCAAAATGGCCGTCACTGGGGGACAAAGTTTAACATTTGACCCTATGGGAAATACCTTCAAAGATCTTCTAAATCTGTTTTCTGTGGAAGGAAAGATAACTCCAATTTAATCTGTGGAAAGAGATAACTCTATTTAAATCTTGACATAATTTACTTTAGTATAATACAGTTAAAATGAATCTGTATAAAAAAATGTGATCGAGATACCCACCCAAACCGTATATATTTATGATCAGGGTGACTAGGCAAATTAAATGCCTTATAGCTTGGGCCCCCGGGGGAGGGGGGTCATACCCCACCCCCTACCTCAAGTGAACTTTTTAATGGTTGAGATCCCCACCCCTAAACCATATATATATATATCATCAGGGTGACTAGGCAAATTAAATGCCTTGTAGCTCAGGCCCCCCGAGGGTCTAACCCCACCCCCTAACTGAAGTGAACTTTTTAATGGTTGAGATCCCCACCCCTAAGCCATATATATTTATGATCAGGGTGACTAGGCAAATTAAATGCCTTATAGCTCAGGCCCCGGGGGTCATGCCCCACCCCCTACCTGAGGTGAACTTTTTAATGGTTGAGATCCCCTCCCCCAAATCATATATATTTATGATCGGGGTGAATAGATAAATTAAATTCCCCAAGAGTTGAGGGCCGAGGCCATCCCCATCCCCTACCGGAAGTTTTTTTATAGCCAAGTATAAAAGAAGACCAAATGATTTTGACTTGCAACTCGTTTTAGTTAGTAATGTCCGAAGGGACAAGTTAAAAAAAATGTTAATGTAGAGGCCTGTGGGAAGCACCTATAGGCTATGGAATGTTCTGTATTAAGTTTCTTCAGTGCAGAATGCAAGGTGAGTGACACAGGCTGAGCTCAGTGCTGAGCCTGTAGTTTTGTTGACTCACTGCTTTTGGTTACTCAAATAATCAAAGGGAAGCAACTCTATTACATTACAAAAGCTAAATTTTGAGAATGATTGACATATATGTTTTTTTACAGCAATTTTGATAACTTACATTAAAGGGGGGGATCCCTGCCCAAATTTTTTTGGAGAAGAGGCCTGCAATGACGAGGGCTACATTTGTTATTTTTTTTACCAAAGTTATTAAGTTTTATTGGCTGATGTCGTTATACCCAGGTGAGCTATACAGGCTCCTGGGAGCCTCTAGTTACATGGATCCCTAGTCATATAGGTATCCATGGGAACACAGTCGTTGACCGGGAAGCCAAGAACGCATTGGATGATCCTGTATCCAATTGTTCTATTCCTTATACAGATATTAAACCTTTTATAGTGAAATATATTTTAAAACGTTGGCAAGATAGCTGGGACCAGCAAATTCATAACAAATTACACGAAATACATACCCTGGTTGGCAAGACTGCTTGTTCTTACGGTCAAAATCGGAAGGAACAGGTAGTCTTGACCAGATGTCGTATAGGTCATAGTAGACTTACTCATAGCTATTTGTTAAATAATGAGGAACGACCGGAATGTATTCTGTGTAATTCTAATTTTTCATTAAAACATGTCTTGATTGATTGTGTGGATGTTGCCAATGTTCGGCAGACATTCTACAATGCCAACAGTTTATCTAATTTATTTACAAATGTCGCAGGCGACACAATTTTGCGATTTTTAAAAGAAATTAATTTATATGCAAAAATATGGTCATATAATATATATTCTAGATGTATGGTTTTATATTTTTAATGTTTCTTTTATTTGTACAACCCCCTCCCAGAGGGTGTGCCGGGGTAGAATAGGCACCAGGTTTCTCCGTCCTAGAGGCACTAGTCCTCTAAAAGGGGTCATCCCCGGGGTATAGAAATGGGACCGAGAGCTTCTTCGGCTTGAAGGAGCATCCGTCGGTTGTGCGGGATGTAGAAATTCACAGCCAACCCGTCCTTCGGATGAGACGTAAATAAAACCGAGGTCCCGTGTTGAGAGATTGCCACCCTCTTTACACGTTAAAGAACCCAGTGTAACAGCTCACTATGAGCATTATGCTCATAATGAGTGGTCCATAAGAAACCTGTTGCACTGGCTAAATTATCCCTACCTACCCATCACATTTCCTTGTTTCGAGTCTCGTGATGTTTAAATTATTCTCGTCCTGAATATAGCTGAAAAATTGCTCGCTGGACGTTAAGCACCAATGAATCAATCAATCAACTGAATTATATAGTTGGTTGGTTAATAGTGTTGCAGGCCACTTTCCACAATATTTTAGTTATATCAGTGGTGGTCAGTTTTATTGATGGAGGAAACCGGAGTACCCGAAGAAAACCACTGAACTGTTGCAAGACACTGACAAACTTGATCACATAGTGTTGTATTGAGTACACCTCGCCATGAACAGAGTTCGAACTGACAACTTTAGTGGCAATAGGCACTGATTGCACAGGTAGTTGTAAAGATAGGCACTGATTGCACATGTAGTTGTAAATCCAACTACCACAGGGCTCACGTTGGAGGGCGATTCGGGCGAAGAAGTCGCCTTGTGAAGGTTGACTTCGCTTTCTCGTTGATCAAAAGAGAAGTTCAATTCGCCTTGTAATTTTGAAGAGTAGCCCTATGTTGCCGGCCTCATATTTTCTCCACTTGTCACATTATTGAAATCTATCGTATCCGTTATTAAGTATTTTGAAAGTGATTTTCTTGGAAAGTAATCCATTACGGTTTATGGAAACTTTAATTTCGTTCATTAGATCTTTTGTTTACTGTTTATATGCCCTGCTTAAAAGAAAACTATTTGTATTTTTTTTTCGTAAACAAACAACAATGGCGCCATTTTGGTAAGGGGACGCAATGCGGTACTGTGCTACCGAAAAATAATGACCAAACTTTTTGTCCACAGCTACTTTCAGCAAAACAAACTTTTGATTTATTTTTTCTCATTTCTGCGACATAAAATCATTGTCCTCATATCAAATATGTTCATATATGCGAAGATTGCCATTCAAATATCGTTGAAATGCACGTCGACGCTTCAGATTTTTATCCATCCGCATTTGTATTTTATACTCGACACCAGGTTAATATATATTACGATCTATCGAACAGACATGTGTAAACGTTAATGCATATATCCAATTAAAAAATAAAATTGGAACTACAGTAGCTTTCCTCCGTTGTTGCAATCTGATTTGAGGTCTGGCAAATTATAATTACAGCCTTTACTTTCTTCAGTTTTTGACTGACAGTGGCAATTTACGTTTGTGCTATATTTTCATTCCCAAGCTAAATATAGTTGTACCATTGATCAAATTGAAAGAGACATCATTCTTCTGCTGAAGATCACACAGATATGATCATGAGTTAATACAATTTGTGTGGTCACAATACAGTAATATTTCAAAAGGAAAAAAGGGGGGGGGTACATATAAAAATCACTGGTGTGCAAGGCTCCAATAGTCAAGGTAGACAGAAATAAAAATGTGACATTGAATATGTGTCCTTAAGGTAGTTATGAATAAAAAAACACCCAGAACAAATCAGTTCAGACAACCTTTTAATTATTTACTAAATTTGGGCAGGGTAATGTAAGAGGGGTCGCGAAACAATGTTTCGATTAATCACAATTAACTTCTCCCAGAAGTCTCCTCACTTCTCTCTGTTGTCTCCCACTTCTCCCTGTGAGCTCCCTGAAAGAGAAGTCACTTCTCTTTCTAATTTGAAAGTAGTGGGAGCCCTGTACCATGCGATCACGATTACAGCAACCTCATGAATTATATAAACATGACAGAATGGACAACATTTTTTTTTGTGTTTTCAGAGTGCTGTTCATGTTTCACATGACTTTATGGGATGCAGTACACTGAAAAAATATTATGCCCAGTTGCAGTTTTTACAAGGAAGATTTCCCATGGGGGAGGAGGGAGAATGTGGGATAAATTTTACATGGTAAGTATGTTTTCTAGGGAGCTTGTCATTTCTCAGATTGTTCTTATATGGGGAAGGGGATATTAAATCAAACTTTACCAAGTTAAAGTAAGTCTCTCTTTTGGATTCTCTATGAGGAAGAAAGTAGATGTAGAATTACTATTACTTGGAAAGAAAATGAGAAATAAATTCTATTTGGTGAATCTTATCTACAGTAAACGGGTCCCATTGTTGGAAAGGGGGAATGTTTCATTAATTCTTATCTGGTAAGTCTCCATCAGGGTAAAATGAAACTCGGATAATGATTTAGTTTAGCTAGTAAATCACATGACAATTTTTCAATAAGAATAAGGGTTATGGTGATGGTGTTTAACGTCACTTTCAACAATATTTCAGTTTTGTTGGTTGAGGAACCGGAGGACCCGGAGAAAACCACCAACATGTTGCAAGTCACTGACAAACTTTATCACACAATTTTGTATTGAGTACACCTCACCATGAGCAGGATTCTAACTCACAACATTAGTGGTGATAGGCACTGATTGCACATGTACAGGTACATTTTTTTTTGTAGCTGCAAATCCAACTACTATGCAATCATGACCATGCCAGCCTCACATGAAACAACACTGTTACAGTCTTCGAAATTAGGCGGCAATCCGAAGTCCGTGGCGTGTAAAATTGTACACGGGTGTATAAAATGAGTAGTTCCACAAGTCCGACGGGCCTGTGAAAAAAAAGTCATATAGTTTTTTTTACTTGCATTCTAGTCTTTCCTAATGCATAATTGACATGTCCACACAATATTTGGTACATCATCATGTTTTGAGTTTTGGTAGTGAATTAATGGTCATTAATGTAGTTTTCAAATTCCGACCTGTAGAATTGATGGTGGGCCTGTAAATATTTGAACTTACAGGCTCGGTGGGCTTGTAAGGTAAAAAGTTAAGCATGAAAACTGCTGTTACACCAATGGTTGAATGAATAGAAGAAAAATAACACTGTAATGGATAAGAAAAGAAAGTTTAAAAAAAATAAACCAAAATATAGTTTTTCTTTTTTCTAAATGTTTCCTACAAAAGACGGAAATATTTATTACTAGTTTAACATGTTTTCCATTGCATTACACATTTTTCTTGCCAGCCGCAAGTGATAAAGTTGACAAGTTGCTTGCCCATGGTCGGTGGTTCTCTCCGGGTACTCCGGCTTCCTCCACCACTAAAACTGGTCGCCATGATATAGCTGAAATACTGTTGAAAGTGGCGTTAAAACTTCAAAAATCAATCAATCAATCACATTTTTCTTGCCAAATATATAGCTTTATTCACACATTTGTTCTTCACATGAATAGATCAAAAGTTGATATACCCGAACTAGGTTTTTTCACCCAAGATTTTGGGAGCAAAAAGTGTGGATAATGCACAAATGCGAGTAATATAGGGAGGATGTTTTCCTTGTTAGAGAAGTAAATATTTACTAATTCATCTCACTCTAATGATTTTTACCTAATATCTGTTATAGGGAGGATGTTTTCCTTGGTAGAGAAGTCACGATTCCTGATGTCAAGTTTGAACAAGCCTGTATCCTATACAACATTGGAGCATTACATTCTATATTAGGTAGCATAGAAACCAGACAGAGTGCTGATGTACGTATGTGTGTAGTATTATGCATTGAATCTATGTGTACAGTACACTCCAAGTGTATCAACACTCATACTCTCAGGTCGGACAGAGTTTCGTCGGACTTGAAGAGGGTGTCACTCTTAAAATCGTCCGACAAAATCCTCCCAGGTCGGAGTGAGAGTGAGAGTGAGAGTATCCCATGTCGGAGTGAGAGTCTCCACTCTCAGATAGTTAAACTGTAAATGTCCCCAAATTCTGCTAACCAATACATTCGTGCATAAAGAAACATGTGTATCTTAGTAAAGCTGAAATACATGTAAATGAGTGATGTACAGTACAGAAAGTATAGATCTGTTAACGGCTGCCATCCAGGGTTTGAAATTAGCGGTCGCCCACTCGCCATTTGCGAGTAAATTTTAGTGTGGGCCCTTAAAAGTCTCATCTTAGTCGTCCACTTGGCGAGTGAAAATTAGAAAAAAATAAAATAGTGTAAATCTATATGTAAAAATTCCTATTCACCAAGATCGAAATCCGAAAAATATTGACATTTCCATTGATCGATTTTAAGCCCCGATTTTTTGTTTTGATATTAAACTGATATCCGCGTATATTACTCTTAGCTCTATGAACTAGAGTAACGAAGTGTAGTAGCCCGGGAACCAGCTTATTTTGATGTATGCGAATCTTATCTCCAGTTAAGGAGATTTACGGCTGTTCTATTTAACACTTCCGTATAAGGATGTCAATTTTTGCATTAATTTTGCATCATTTAAGGATTGAAATAAAGAATTTAGTTGTTGTTGTAAAGAGATTTAGGTAACAAATAATTATTTTAACAGCGATGATTTCTCTGTTGTCTTTATAATGCACAAACCACGCCGTTTTCTGTTGAGTCATATTATGGAATTTTATAGCACAATTTTCCGACTTTGATTTTTAATTTTACATGTTCGTTCAAAATATCCGGTTGGCGAAATGTTTCACCAAGCCGATTTAAGTCAGTTCTTTTGGGGAACTCTGGGCCTCTTAAAAGACAAAATGAACAGAGAACAGAATATTTTAGAGATTACGAAAAGTCCAAACGCTCTAAACAATTTTTTAAAGGAATATGGGGTAAACGTCAATGAGACAGCAACCCGACCAAAGGCCATACAACCAATCCAAAAACCATATCTAGGCCTAGAACAATGGCCAAACATCCACACCATATGTCAAGCTCTAAATCGCCCTGAAAATTGATTTCAACTATAAATTTCTGATGCCATAGTGTATTGGTGCATGTAAAATAAGTTTATTTTGAGGAAATTTTTTTTGAAATTTTGTATCTTCTGTATTAAATTATAGTTTCTGAATGAGCAATTTTACTGCCAGGAAATGGCTAGAATGCACAGGCTGTCCAGCGGCCCTAAAATTCCTAAAAAATTCTAATTTTTTTTAGTTTTGCTAAAATTCCTTAAAAAATTTTGAATTCAAGGGGAAATCCTAAAAAAACCCTAATTTTTCATGTCAATTCCTTTTTTTTTTTTTATTTCTACTCTAGCAATTTTGAAAATGCATTCATACAAAATGTGTCTTACTGTAGTTTGCAGTTCTTATTCAGATTATGCAGTGAAAGGCAGTTGACCAGTGGATCCATGTGTCAAGCTTGTTTATTGAGACAATGGAACCCTGGAAGACGCCCTTTCTGTACTTAAAGTATTTTTTGTGAGTTTCTTTATTGTCAAATTTACGAAGGTAAGTACATTTAAATGTCTAAAACTGCCCTAATTTAGTTATAAAATTCCTAATTTTAGCCCTAAAATTTCTTAATTTTATCCCTAAAATTCACCCTTATTTTTTGTCAAAAAGTGCTGGACAGCCTGAATGCAGGATTTTACACCATTTATCCCAGGGCTTCCAGGGGCCTTAAGCGGCCGCAGACTCCCTGTCGTAAGGCACCTCGCAAGCGAGGTGGCAGGCGTGCCTGATGGGCCCTTAAGAAATTGTGTGGGCTACCAAAATTAATTTGCTAGGGGCCCACTTAACCCCTAAAATATTTCCTTAGGTTCAAACCCTGCCATCGGCGATATACATGTATACAATAATATCCATGAATAAAATGTATTAACATGCAGTACCCATGTTTTAAGTGCACTAGAAGTGAATATTAATACATGTATGTCCCTATATATGTATACTCTGGACAATCGATGCCAAGGCCCTTTCACTTTCTGCAGATACAGAGCAGTTCAAACGGAAAACGCAAAATCCGCGATACCATCACGGACAAAATCGACAGTTCGTGGACCGTCACGGTGATTCAACGCGGACCATGATCGTGGACAAATTCTATCATTTTCATCACCATCGCGGAATCACGTTGAACGTGGATCCGCCGTGATGTCGCACACAATGAACAACTACATTTTTGTACAATGTACTTTTTAAACCTACGTGTACAAAGTATCTCGATCGTATAAAGTTTACCTTTAAAAAATCAATGCAAATGTGATCATTTTTATTGCATGTGAACCTGATAAGAAATTATGCTTATCTTTTGAAGTGATAAGGTCGTAAAGAAAAGTCATATCCTGTCATTAATTTCAAGTGCAGTGTTGTCTTATTTGATATTAAAATACACAAAGTATCTTAACGCTCGAGTAAGCACCACGTGGAGATTATTCTCGCTGTCAATCAACACTAAACAGTAACACACACCAGTCTGAAATTTTCGCTGGGTTTTTATTTTCTCTTCTTTTCCCGGTCAAACGTAAATCACCAAAATAAATTCTGTGAAATATTTATACAGTCTATTTAATATGAATTAATAAATGTCACGAATGTCATGAAAAAATATGATTGCATTAATTTGTTAATACATTCATACCTACCTTAATCTTAATAAAAACATCACAAACATACTACCTTGATGACATATAATTATTATAACCAATTATCCGTATCAGCTTGACACCTTTGATCCGGTAACAATAAAATGTCATAATTTATTTATTAATCAATAAACCATGACATGAGTTCACTTGTAATAAATAAGTTTTGTTTATTTTAACATGCCTTTAAAACATAATTATATAAATATTTACAAAAAACTAATTTATTTTTTTTAAGGAGAATTTCTCCCACCCCAGATTATTTATGGTGGAAAAACTGACAAATTGTGTTCAAATTCCCATTGGATTGGAACATTACACATTCTGAAAACCATTGGGCCAATACTGCAACACAAATGGATTATGTTAATAATATTATTCTGTCATATATCAGGAAAGTCCGCCGTACACATGTCGTTGTTTGTGTACTTGTTTCTATAAATTTACCGACTTATTTGTGGTAAGAAATTATTTCAAATAACAAAATGAACCATAACTTCGTGTACTTTTTTACTCATACAGTGTCCAAATAGGTATCTCAAATTCAACTTTTGGGAGAATCTATTTCCAAATAGATTTATGAAGATAAAAATTGGACAATTTCGTGAAATTGCTAATATATGGCTTCAAATGTTAGGAAAGGGTGGGCATGTTTTTATCATCAAATTTTAGAGAGACTTTACCTAAATGATGCAAATAACTGATAATCTAACCTTGACGTTGCAATTTTCAATTGTTCTAAAAATGATAACTCAAATCTAGAAAAAAAAGAGTTGTATTGGTCATTGAATGGTGTTGTTTTAAGGACAAAAAACATGTTTAATGTTATGGTTTCGATTTGACATGATATTTATGTGTTATAATAAAAGAAAAGTTTAATGTTTTGGTAAATTAATTGTAGAGCAGGTTAACCGAAAGAAAGTCACAGGAAAAAAAGTCACAGGATAAAAAGTCACAAATTTGATAGGAAAATATTAGAGTCACAGGAAAAAAAGTCACAAGACAAAAAGTCACAATTTTAATTTGTGAAAAAGTCACAGTTTAATGTGTGTCTCATTTTTAAGTAAAACAGTAATAATTTATATTTAATATTTAAGTGAAGAAAATTTAAAATATATTTTTATGTAATAATTCTAAACAATTTTCTAATATGATTTTGATCAAATTGAACTTAATGGAATAATAAATTAGTTGAAAGTTGACTGACAAAGTCATTAAAAATCCCTAATTAATCCCAATACTTCCATTTCATTAACAACTGTAAACACTAATTACTGCTGATAGATCTTATTTGTTTCTTTAGCAGTTAATTGTATGTCCACTATAGGAAATGCTAGAATAAACAACCATAAAAAAAATTCTTAGATAAATAAACTGCCAAAACAAGAACATGGTTTCAAATTAAAAGCGAAATTTGAGGTAAAGTATGGTTTCGTTACATTTTCTCATATAAGAGAAAACATTTACTCACTGTATCATAACAACTATGGAAATCATCTTGTAGTCACCTCAACTATGTATAATAAATACTAGAAAATTGTATAGAATTATTACACAAAAATATATTTTAAATTTTCTTCACCATCACATTTAAATATTAAATATAAATTATTACTTTTTTACTTAAAAATGTGACACACATTAAACTGTGAATTTTGCATAAATTATAATTGTGACTTTTTTCCTGTGACTTTATTTCCTGTGACTTTTTATCCATGACTTTTTTTCTGTGGCTTTTTTTCCTGTGACTTTCTTTCCTACATTCGTAGAGCAAACCCTTAATTGGAAACATAATTTTTTTTTTCAGTTTTCATTGAAACATTTTCAAGTTTATATGGTTTCCAATGCACAAATTCAGCAAAATACACCATATGTTTCTAACGACTTTCCACTAGAAATTTATACTTTAATACAATTGTTTTTTATTGCTCTTAAATTATTGTTTACAGATTAATTAATTGTTTCATTAGACATACACATTAATTTTTTCATTGTAAAAGTATCTGTATTGTACAGTACCAAGGACGTATATATAGGTCCTTGACAGTACCTATAAATTATTATTATAAAAAAACTTGTTTTACAATTTTCCACAATAAAAGTAAAAAATGGTGCTCAGGAAATGGGTATAAGATAAGATAAGATAAGATTTTATTGTCCAATCAAGGTCCCAGCAAGGGGCAGAGTCATTACAGTGATTTGTATTGCCTTTTCTAATTAACAGAGTGACATGGTCATTATTATTGAGGTATAATTTAATGTTTTTATTGCTCTATCACAACGTTTATCTATAACAAAGTGTCAGTGAATTACCTTGAAGTGGTTGGTGGTGATCTGCCACATACTGTGAAGGGAAATTATATACATAACATAAAACTCAGAATTTAAAATACAGTGATATATTTCTAAACAAATTTAAAAAACAGATATATTGGAAACGTTTGAAAATGGTAGACAGTAAATTGTATAAGGAATGTATATGTAAAGAAAAAACACTTGTCAAAATCTGACTCAAAAATTAAATACAAATTTTTGGTGCTGGTCCCATTTTGACCCTCCATGTTTTGCAAAATAATGACTTGTCAGTTTCATTCGATGTTTTTTCGTGGTAAGGGTAGATCAAAATTTTTTAGTTTCTCATTGATCTAATTATATAAAAACTGTGTTAATAAATGCCCGATTTTTATTATGCCCCCGCGACTATTGGTCGGGGGCATATTATTTTACCCCTGTCTGTCCGTCCGTCCGTCCGTCACACTATAGTATGCATAGTTTGTCCCGCTAACTCCTCCTACAGTTTTGGAGCTACAGCTTTAATATTTTGTAGGATGTTTATACACATAATGGAGGTGTGCAT
>MJUT01059171.1:2397-16932 GCA_002080005.1 Gigantidas platifrons
GTGTGTGTGTGTGTGTGTGTGTGTGTGTGTGTTCGGCAGTTTATAGTGATCGTCGGTGTCATTTTTTGCGTATTTATTAGGTCATGATTATTGTCAGCGGAATTGTGTTCTTGTTTAGTAGTTTCCAAAAAAAATGTTCACTACCAAAATTCACAATGTTTGGAAACAAAAATGTTTTATTAGAGCCGAACTGTAAAACAATCAAACAGATTGACTGCAACATAATACTACTCAGGACCATTGCATTCATATATTCCATTCCCTCTGAAGATGCAACTATATCCAATAAGTTCATAAAGCAAATTATGTTGTTTGGAACAAATATCAGCAATCTCATACCCACACATACATTTAAACACAAACGCAAATGCGAAACACCACACAATCATACGAGTCATGTTTAATCTCCACGCTGTCATGCACCCTATTCTGACGATTATTGCTTGTGGCGGGGAAATGTTAGCAAAACTGCAGCCTTTTTCGATAAGCGAGCAAAGAATGAAAGTTCCGAATGGAAAATGAGTGGTAGAGTGCTCTCTCATGTAATATTATTTTTCAATAAACGGGTTATGTCTTTGTTCAGTAGTTTAACGTTTGATCCATGATTGTTTTAGTGTTCTTCTATGAAAGCCCCTCTTTGTATAACCCTATCCCGTATTTAACTTTTGGTTTCGTCGTATTACATACTTTGTGCTAATGGTCACTGGTCGGTGTTTAAGGAGGGACAACGCATGCATTTTAGTCTAAGTCAGACTAAGTAAGACACAGTTACCTCCCTTATAAACCGACACAATACAATTTAGATTCGCTTAAAAATATATAAAATTGGTCAAAGGATAGTTTCAGTCTTGCTTTATTTGTTATTCTATGGTTTTTCCAAAATAGCAGTTTAATTATCGATTAAATACGATACTTGCATGAACTTTTTATTTTTTGCATTTGTTGACCCTTACAGTATTTTCCATTTGCATATATCTTGCGTTGTCTGCATAAACAGAGTTACTATAATAGCTTTCAGCTGAGTATAATACCGCAGCTTTCCATTATTAATCGGAAGACAGTTCGTGCTAATTAGTGAACATGTGCTATTTTTATCTAATATAAATCAAAGTACTGAGAGCACTGAATGTTAATTTAAAAGTCTTTATAGCATATTATTTTAGTACATATATTAACTCGCCACACGACACCAAGTACCATCAGGAATTAGTATAGATAATATAATGGACAATTTGAATTCCGACTGTTTGTACAAGGACACAATTACTTTTATAGTAAGTCACCCAAATCATCAGCTGACATGTAATTAAGTACAAGTTCTTATAGTATTAATGTTTTTGTAGAAAATTAAATGTGTTAAAATATGAAAATACTGTTAAACATTTAAGCTAGTTACAGTCTCTACAATAAGTTAGTCCTTTCCTTTTATGATCTGATAACAACAAGTGAGGACAGCGAGTTTTCATGTGAAATAAACTGCATGAATGTTTTAAATGTTGATTTTCAGATGTTAAACACAGTCTAAAAAAATTCATCATCAACTTGTATTTCTGTGGTATAATATATGTCCATACTATACAGTTCCAAATCGCACACATACCCCTCCTCCTCCTCCCCGTTTGGGCAATTATGCAGTTGCTTTTGGTATGACAACTGTGCAAAACATGCTAAACACTCGAATTTTAAATCCACACCAACATGCACCTCTTCCATTTTTTATTTATTATTATTTTTCAATGTGTTGTCGAGGAGTTGAAAATTGTATCAACACTGAAATCACACACAGACTATCGTGTATATACCTGATTTTCAAACAGTGCCATTTTCCCATAACAAAATAAGCCTTATTTAATGTACAACATATGCCATTTCAAATAAAGTTTAATTAGCAAAGTTAAATTTCTCACGCACTCCCCACTTATATTTCTTTTGAGTATTTCAAAGAAAATGATAATAGACATTAACATATTTTCTAAGGATTATAAGCATCTTTCATCCCAAAAGTAACGTGTTTTCCACAAGTGCTCTTTTCGGTTTCTTTGAAACTCATTTTCCCATGACTACGACTTCCTATCGTAGTTTAATGTAATTATCTTAGCATATGTTTGACTTTGAAGTTTAAAGTAATAATTAACATGTCCCATCTACATTTTCCACATCAAAAGAGATTGATTTGAATATTTCATTGACCATCTGTGTATCAAGAAAATCATGGGAATGTCGAGTCAGTAAAACTTACAGAGAACCAACATCCAATGAAATTTATTTCCGATCACATACATAAGTTTTTCATTGGTCAACACACACTTAATTGCATTACCTCCATACTATAAAGAAGGTTGTTTTCTAAGCCAAAATCACACAGTAAATTTTCTTGTACTGTTTTCATACATTGAAAGTATAAAACTTACACCATGGAAAGTTAGGCTTTTACCAAAAAAAAACAAAGCATGAATGGCAACATGGAGATGCGAACCATGTTTGGTCGCAATATGGCCGTTGTTCTCACCAAAGTGAATGACTTCTATTATAATAATTTATACAATAACAATCCAATGAATCCTGGAAGGTGTTCACTGGGTTTGGACGAATTCCTGGAGTTATTCAACATGAAGGAAGCTCTGGAGCAGTTGTTCCCATAGTTTGAGGTAAGTCTTATTTTAAATTATCCATCATTTAAAATTGCATACAGTCAAGTCAATAAAATTTGATGATTTTCAATCAACGCATTTCTGTATTAGATAGTTATATTCAATAATCAAATTCTAAATCAAATTTAATGTTTGCGTTAAAATTGGTAGTGACATTGAATTTGTTTATCATTTAAAGGTCAACAACCTCCACAATCATTCCAACATCCACAACCACCCCAACAGCGACAACAACAGCCAACATCCCAAGAGTTTATGCCACCACCACCCTATACCGCACAGCCCATAAGAGTGCTTGGGACATCAAACAAGAGACCCATCAATGGGTCAAAGGCCAAAAACACCTTAGGGAGAAGAAAACTTCGACCCGATGGAATTCTTCAGCCAATTACAGTGACAATGTGTGTTTTGAAGTGACACTAAATTGTTGTGACTTACAAATACAACCATTCAAGACATTGTATAACTATATCTGGTGGTATAAATAAAAGATAAGTAATTCTATTATTTCTTTATTATTTACAATAGTGTTTACAAGATGTCAACAGTATACATTGCACCATTTTTTATGATTAGAAATTTTAATGTGTCCATAAGAATAACTGTGTGTGGAGTTTTGCGAGTACCGTTTATCATCGAAATTACACAGTCCAGTTTTTCTAACGTTGTTCACGAACAAAATATGATTGTCACTCCGAATAAAATTCATGTCATTTAAAGTCGTTTGGTTGTGGAACAAACACAGTTTATAATGTAGATGTTTAATGTCCTTGTCGATGGCACATTTGGCAATTCCTTTGGCTGTCCTCTTTTATTTTTGAGCAGCATCCGAATCGTAGATCATGGAATACATCTTGGGTCTTAAACCAATAAACTCTTTGATGTGGGTACCTGGAAAAGATATGACAAAGAATATTGCATCTAACATATTTCAGCAATATCGTAGAGATATAATTTTTGTTTTCATCTTATGTAATGGTAGTCACATTTAATCAACAATAACTTATCGGCTATATCCTGTAGCGCATGGTTCAATAAATATACGACATAATTTAGCTATATCATGGTACATAATACACCGTTTCTGACTGGAATTTTCGTTAAAATGTAGGGCGTCAGCATTTACCTGAAAGTTCATCTTTCATCTTTCCAACGACTTTCTTGTTGACAGTCGAGTACAGTGGATGCTTGGGATCGTGTCCAGATGTGTCGAAGTATTCCCGAAAAGCCATCATGTCGTCATATATGTCATCTGTAAAGATTTCATATATCAGAGAATCGGTGTCGGTAAAGAGAAGGTTGAGGTTCTCACCGTATTTTGGTTTCATGACCATGTAGTGAAAGTCATACATTATGACTTTGGACAATTCTAAGATGGTAGCGCCCACAAACACTGGTTTATTGAGAAGTAAATTCGTCTTTTTATTGTCAATGCCAACGAGATCTTCATTGAAAATCTTAAATCGTTCAAACGATGGTTTGGAGATGTGTTTTCTTAGACCGTCCTCGTTATTGACAAGCTTGATGTCCACTCTATTCCTAAGATTCTCCATAGTTTTTCCTGCTATAGATTGATTAATTGATTGATTGATTGATTTGTGGATGAACGTTAACCCCAAGAAATCTATATTTTAGTCACAGAAGTGATTGATTGAACGATTTCTGATTTTAAAACACAAATATCTGTAAACAGTGAAAATTAAAAAGTGAGTTTCATTCCCCAGATAATATTACATATTTATTGAATATTTAATTGGTCATTGAATTATTAACTTTGTAAATAATTACCACAATGGGAAAAAATACATACCAAATACGAGTTACACATCAGCTTAAAGAAGTTCTTCTCAAAGTCGTTCTTTGATTGCTGTCTTTTCATCGTGTTGAACGAAATGTATTTGGCTAGCCATGGAGATTGATCAAATTCCATGATGCGATGGATTTTAGTCACTTTCATGCCTAATTCGGTGTACAATTGTAAATTCCTGTAATGGATGATATAGTTGGTTTTAGTTTCCAACGTCGGTATTAGCTTGGTGGTTTTTGGTCTTTTTCTTTGCTTACCAAACAAATCTGTGAATAAACCAATACTATAAGGTGAAAGTTCGTCGTCTTCTACCTGTTTCCGACAAGGTGCTAATGGATACGAATTATGATCGTTGTGTAGTCGATGTGGGTATTCCAAGTCGACTTCGAGCATGTATCCTTTTTGTCCATTAGGTGGTATTTTGTGAAGATCGAAATGTTGAATTTCATCTTCATCTAGCCAGCGCATCATACCAGTGGAAAGTGGTTGATACATGGACCAGCCGTACATATTATTAGCATCGTAATACATTAGATAGGAATTTGGTTTTGTAGGGTCGTATCCTTCTACATACTTGTTGTTGGATTTGGCGTACTTTTTAGATATCATGCTTATTCCGCCACGACAGCCGAGTTCGAAGAAGTTGTACATATCGGGAGATGTAAGTAATTCTAAGCAGATACCACTCATTTTCAGGGCAGCCTGCTATGCTAGCCCTGGTGCCGTGTAAAATTGACAGGCATCTAATCCATAATATTCGAGGGTCATAGTCCTTCCTTAGGAAATTCTACTTTTTGAAAATCAAATCGATCACAGAAGGGTCTATGACCATCTAAAAAATCTTGTCTCGTGAATCCTTGTAAACATCGATGACAATAGTAATACTTTCTGTGTGCTTTATGTGTGTATCCTAAGAAGTGATCTAAATTTTTGATCCAACAATAATGAGAATTTCCTTCTTCGGATAGGCATAATAAATTGATTTCAGTATGACCGTTCTCTTGTTTAGTGAGATAGAGTAGAAAAACATGTCCCTCTTCATATCCAAACACGTTGATGGATAGATCGTTTTGTTTTTCGACTTTTTCCACTTTAGAAAGGGGGGTAGGGAATTCAATACCGGTTAAATTTAGTGAATGTTCATACCACCTATAATGACTGATGTAATGTGGATTTTCTTGCGAAGGATGCAGAGCTGCCAATATGCTCCACAGAAAACATTTGTGATCTTCGTTTTTGATTGTGATGACAGAATGTGAGAGTCGAAGTTTTGATGGTAGTTCCATATAGCTGGATCCTGCAATTGGTGAGTATTTTACGGTATTGACTTCTAAACTTAATATTTTGTTAACGATCCAATTAGAACCTTTGTGAATGAATTCTTCCAAAGATGCATTCATCTTCTGAAACGCTTCGTTTAAATTATGATCGTTATCGTCATTTTCCAAAGCAATATAGTTCTTACTACGAAAATGAGATGTTGCTTTTTCTTTCCTCCCGTCTTCGATGTCCCTCACCATTTCAACCCTCACATTCAAATACCATTTGTGATTTCTGACCTTTTCACGCCTCGCTTTTAATTCTTCCTCTACTTCCTTTTTCGTGTTGGCGAAAAATCCCAGCAATTCGTATTTTTCAGCGTTTTCTGGAATGATGCTTGTTTGGTATACGCTGTCGTTAATGGCTCCTTTCCTCACATAACGGTTGTACGTTTTGCGTTCTTTTAAAACAGGTTCTGAATTAGCTTGCGTTACAGCATCCCCACCTTGTTGAACATTTAGTAGGTGATTATCACGAACGTGATTGAAAAGTAGCTCGTAAGTGTCAAATGATATCCCACAATGTTTACAACCAACTTTTGGATTATTAGATGTTGACAATTTGGTACACTTACGTTCGTGTTGCTTCCTCGTATAATCGCTTGAAAACGATGCCCCACATTTGTTTACAATTAAACGACATAGAGTGCGTTTTCATGTGTTGATTTCTGTTTCATTTTTGACGAAATTGTTTTCCACAAAAATCACAAGAATGTTCCAATTTAGGTTTTTTCTTCTCCACCCTGTCTAGTTCATTGAGCAGGTCTTCGTCATTGTCACTAAATTCATCACTCTCTTCCAATTTTCTCTTCAAGTTACGAATTTCTGATGCTAATCTGACGTCTCCGTCTGGATATTTGTTCGCTAAACAATGAAAATATTGATCTGCAGCCGCTGTCGGTTCCATCGTGATATGATTGAAACGAGGAATGTAACAGCTTTTATTCTCCCCTATGTCTTTGCAACGTATAATGCCAATAGCAGATATCCTGATAGTTACGATGTCTACATACCTATACGTAACGTATAGAAACGTGGGAATACAATTTCCGCTTGTTTTCTACTCACACATTATCAAGACTATTGGAATCTTTGAAGTTTACGTATCTGTAAATATTATCAAGTTTAATGATAAATTAATGATAAACACTCAACATGAAACCCATTAGTGGTGCCAAGACGACGATAACTTAAATGAAGCACTTCACTGACATCTGTTTCTCACGATACTATATTACATTCCATTAACATTGCTTTCATACATTAAATGCCAACCATTTTTGTTTCGTTGTCCTTGGTGCCCTCGGATTTTCTATTGTGACTCGTTTTGACTTTTCTCGTTTCTGTAAAAAAAATCTTCAGGTTTCATTTCTATGTATGATTTTTGTCTACTTTATTTGTTGATTTTTCCTTCACATCATTTTGTGATTTTGTTACTGTTTGATTTTTTAACTTAGAAGGATCTTCCATTACATTCTTTCTTTCTTCTTGTGTGTTATCGCCATTCCTGTTCTTTTTGGAATCGTTCATCAATTGCTCATATTTCATTTTTGGAATTAAAATCAACTCACGAGCTATATCGTAAGCAAGCCTTTAGAAATATAGGCAACAGTTTTTTAATTTTCTGTAAACGTTGCCTCCTTTGGATAAGTGTTATCCGTGAAAGCAACACTTCCCGAATGACTCTCTTTTTCTTCAGCAAGACCGTTTTATCTTTGTCTGATATTGTACCTACGCCTTTCACCACATTGAATACTATTTCTGCGATGATCTGAAGTTGGTCTTTTGTTAATGTCCTTAACACGTACTCGAATTGTCGAGATGAACAGATAAAGAGAAAATGAACTAGGCATTTACGTTGTTTTGTCATGTCGCAGGTTGGTAAACGATTGCGTCCTGTCCTGGTAGAATGTTAGTGCGCAACTGACACGCTCTATCTGTACCGGGATAGTTATCTATGAGAAGAAATCCATATTTTAATGAAACGGCCCTGTTGTATGCACTTAAGAAATATTTGGTATTTCCAGGAAACATCTGTCTACCCAAAATGGCGATTTGAGACGGATCTCTTTTCGACTCAAATAGTATAAAAAAATGACAGTTCAGCTAAGCTGTTCGCATCGATTTTCCTTTCTGAAACACGTTTTGCAGTAAAAAAAAATACTGTGAAGTTGGAATGATTACTACCGACACACATCATGTGAACCAGTTCCTCATCAAATCGTTAAGTACAAGGATCTTTTGTCCATCCTCAGCACCCCAGTTGTTTAATTCCTCCATAGATGGCAAACCTTGATAGAAGTGTATGTTTTTGATTGTGTTTTGCATTTCTGTATAGATTTTCTGCCAGAAAGAGTAGAACAATAAATATTAGAGGGGGAATCTTGAACATGCCATCTGCATGTTCCAGAATTTGTCTGGTTAGTTCCGTTTTACCTCCACCAGAAGGAACCACGATAAATATGGAGGTCGGGCTTTGAAATTTTACTAGGCTTTCTCTTTCCCACCATGCATCCATGTCAGTGTCTCTCCAGATAATGAAACTGGAATAACATACAGCCATATTTATGGAAAAAAAATATAACAACAACTAGATATATCATATTTTATTTATACAACGTTGACAAAAACCTGATACAGTATGAATACAACAATAAAATCTATCGTCGATGAAATCATATATACATTGATCGTTTACAGTGAGGTCATTAGTAAAAATGTATGTTATGGCTTTCATGGAATATCCTCTACAGCGACACATGAGGTAAAACAAAGAATATTGACCGCACTCTCTTGTCTCCAATCCTTGTAGTTTTTTCTTATTGATCAGTCTTTTCAAATGTGCTCATGTAGCGTTTGATGTATAACGAGTAAATACTCGGTGAATTCCAATACGAATCAAAACATTCTAACACTCTATGTTTGGTTATGTAAAATGCTATCCAATGCTTCCCTGGAGACCAATGAGGGTCCGTGTTCACTATCAATCCGTAGGGTATTGATGTTTGTCTCCCAGGTAATTCATCTGCAGCATACACGCCAATAATATTGCTTTTCATCTCTGAGTCAGCCTCTATGGAACATTTTAATTGGTGAGTGTTCATGTTTCTAATATTATGTCTCTTTCTGCATTGATTTCGAAGTATCCTGGATATTCGGCATACACGATGCAACTGGTAGCATGTGCAAGGGCCGAGCTAAACTGAACTTCCAACCGAACGTTTCCCTGCTTTAATAAAGACAAATAACTTCCATCGTTCCCAAAATTAGGTTCAATTTCAAAACAATATATTGCGTAAACGCCAGCAAAATCGCTCCGATCCAGTTGATTTCCCGCGTCTTGCAACCATGTATCCGTCACTTCGAACATATTATTGAATGCAGGTATGATGGTACGGCCACTTGCAGCATTAAAGTTCAATCGCATCACGTTACCCGTCACTGGAACATTATCTACAAACAACCCGAATTGGTTCAAATTAAAGTGTTGGCAATTATAGGGATTTTTGGTATAATCTCCTGCTGCACCCATGGCATTTACAAATGCGACAACTACTCTGTTTGGTCTTATGTTCTGGAAGAGTTGATCTTGTGCAAAATTGACAGTTCCTTTGGCAAGGGCAATCTGCTTCACTTCGGTTTTTGTAAATGGATACTTGGCATTTACCGTTTTTATTATCTCAGCATGTCCATAGATCACGGCAGGGTTGATCTGTACTTTACAAGCTTTGAGTATGATATCTTCTATCACCACTTTATAATCCGGTGTTGATTGGGACGTCGTAAGACAAAATTCGGGTCTAAATTTGGTCAATCTGACATTGATGGCAACTTGATTTAAAATCAAACGGTCCATGTTAAAGACGTCGTGGTAGAGGGGTCCTTTCATATCTACAGTTTTGGACTGGGCAAAATAGATGGAACGTCTATTCAGCGCAGTGTTCAATCCACCGTTGACATCGTTGTCATCGAGGTGACCTGGTGTATCTTTCTCCCATAGCTGTGACGTCAATTGAGAGGTTTTTGCACAACTGCCATATGATAACAACGTCTGAATCATGGCCTTATAAGGGTAATTACTCGTCGTGGAAGAGACGAGTTTACCTTGCATGGTTACCTCCACTTGCGAGAACATGGTTTGCATAAATAAGTTTATGGGGCCTACGTATTCGTCTGCAGCTATATTATTTTCCATCCGCTTTCACAATCTTGGTTTTGACATACAGTTTCGACCTTTTTAGGTCTACGTATTCCATACCATGTTTACCAGTGATTTCCATGTCTATGATGTTGCCTGTCAATTGAGAGTTAGAACGGACTTCCTGATAATACATGCGCTCCACAGCCGATTGGTAGGGTGGCATGGTGAAGAGATTGAGTCCGCTTGCTTGGGCCTCTTTGAAATTGTCCATACTTAGAGCTTCCATCGTTTAAGCAAAGATGTCTTTAAAATTTGGTTTCTTGAGTCGTTTTTTCCGAAATATGTTTGCGATTTTCTTCGACGGTTTCTCTTCATAGCTTTTCCTTTCACTTGCATTTCCGATTTAGCTTGTTCTACTACTTGTTGGGAAGGTGAAACCAATTCAACTTTCATGGGGGTTGATTGGTGTGTATTAACAGAGGTAGTCGCTTCATCGACTGGTACTATAAATGATCCACGTGTGCCTGTGAGAGAACCTCCAATCTGTTTTATTTTTCCACCCGACTGGTCTATGTACGGGTTATGGTATCCTTTGGCCATATTTTCGTAATATTTCACCCATTTATGAGCATTCGGAACGTACATCTTGTTCATATTAGAAAAATGGGAACGATTTAAAATGTAGTGTCAACGTTGACGGTCGATCTAAAAATGAAGCATAATTGTCTTGTTTGTCTGTTATATAGATATCTATGTCATATAATTCGTTTGTATTCACAGGAATGTAATGGGGTAACTCGGAAATCATAAGCCAATCACCTGGTTTGTTGGGTACAGGCCTTCGAAGTAATGGTTTCTTTTTACCCTCAACGATGGAGTTTTGACAGATACTTGAATGTAAGTATATGGCGTCCTCTTTAGAAAGAGTGCATGCAATATCAGCTTCTATTATAGCTACTTTCTACCTTCCATCTAACACCAATGGTGCATTCAAATGTGATTTAAAACGATAGGGTGTGTTCGTGGGAAAATATTGATAAGATTTGTCACTACTAAGAACTACGTAAATGCTCATCTTAACTGTGGTGTTTCTGTAACGTCTGTGATGTCTTTTTCAGAAATCCATTGGTTATATTTGCTTGGCCATTCGTCGAATTTGACAAGCCACTGAGTTTCACCATATCTCTTCCGTTTCGTAATTTTCTTTTCAATGAACCATAAAGCATTTTCGTCTGTATTTACCTTTTGTAACTCAGATTCGTAAAAGTTACCTTTAATGGCTTCGTCTTGAAAATCTTTAATCTTATACATGGGAGTACCTTGCATCCGCATACGTTGGTAGCTTTTGAAAATTTATCTGGTAAAATGCTCATCAAACGATCGATCAAACATCATGTTTTTGTGGGATATTCTAACCAAATCATCCTTCTTAAATTGAAAGGGTGTTGGATTGTTGCTCACGTTCTTTGGTGGTATGTTATTTAAACTTCTATGAGGTAACTTTTGACAATGTCTTGCATTACATCGATGTAGCGATGGGATCTATTCTTGGTGAAGTAACGATACATCATATGTTTTATCGTTTGTATGACGCGTGCCGCAACGTTTGCTTTTGTTGATGAATTTTGGGTGGTAAAATAGTAAACACCTTCATTTTTAAAATATGTACGGGTGACATTAGACGTAAATTATTTACCATTATCCGTTCTAATCTTTTTACATTTTCTTCTTTGATCGAAAATGTGTTTAAATTCTTTCACTACTTCCTTTGCTGTTTTATTTTTCAGTGGTTCGATCCAGAGGTATTTAGAGAAGATGTCGATGACAAAGAGGATATATTTGATGTCATCGTTTTCGTTTGATATGTTTGACACGTCTGCAAGATCAGCATCAAATTGATCATCAATTCCTGCGACGACTACTTTTGCTTTTTTAATGCTTTGACGAACTGGTTTTTGCAAGATGTAGTCGTCCTGTTTTCGCAACCATTTTCTAATTGAGTGTTTGCCAATGTTAGTTATACCCTTGGATTTTATGACTCTGTATAGCTTGTCAGTTCCTAAGAAGGCACCTGCAGCGCTTAAATCATAAAATATATTTTTTAAGATGGAGTCGATCATGTTTTTTTCCATCGTGTGTTCTGAAAAATAGAATATACAACTTTTCATTTACTAAAAACGAAAAAAAAAAAAACAAAACAAAAAACAAAAAAACAACAACAAATACTTTTATTCTAATTTATATGCATGTAAACTTACATATGTTACAAGTGTTACAGTCAAAGGATTATAGTACAATAATTTGAAAATCGTCATTCAGGTGTTTATAATGTCATGAGAATACTTCCACTTCTGCTTCTGAGTTGCATCCAATAAGTGCAAAACAGGTTTAATTATTAAGGGTATTATCCTATGAAATGTCAGTAATATTTTTTTTTCTTTCTAAGATGATCAACTCGTGTGCTGACTAAGGAGCGCAATGTTCTCTTGTAGTCTTTCAACTTCTGTCTGTGTAAGTTGCTGAGATCTAGTCTTCCTTGTAGAATTTTCAAAGTTATTTCACACAAAGTCCTTATTTGATCTATAGTGATGACTTCGATCATCAACTTTCTCTGTGTGGGTTCTGCATGATATAAGGCTTTCAGGAAAGCAGAGTTTTGAAAGATACGTCTGCTCATGTTTGAGGTTTATAAAGACTGTTTCAGAACAATTGAAGTGCAAACGTACTTATTCATCGTCAAAGTCATTGCACCTTCGGAGATGCATGATATTTTTTAACGTCTTTGTGTATTATTTCGACTTTGGGTTGATTAGTCCTACACCATTCAGTGTCTTGTAGTAATTCAATAAAACATTTTCTAGAATGCTCATCAATTTCTACTCAAATTTTTTCATTATATCCAATTTTGTCCATACGTGTCATCTCATTGTCCCACATTTTTCGAACCTCTTCACGATCAACTATTTCCAATGCCTCTTCCAAATACATATCTAAATGTTCAAATTCAGTCCACATTAAACAAGTGTTTTGTGCTTGACTCGGGGGGCTAACTTCACAACCATAGCATTGCTTTGTTGCTAGAGTAACAATTTCCCCCGCAACTTTTTAGCGAAGACTATGTTGTAAATGCTCATCATGAAACGAATGCTGTCTTTACTCAATTCCATATTTAATACTATCGTGGTTTTATCTTGAGTGAAGTGAGGTTGAAATGTTGTTTTATATATGGATTGCAAAATAATTTGTGCAATTCAAGGAATTCTTACATGTCTTTTACACATTCTTTTCATTTCAAAATTCCTGACAAGTTTCACATGTTTCCAAACTTCCATGGGCCTGGTTTCAATACACTTTTCTATGTAAATACGTTAAAAAACGTTACATTACTGGATATCATTTTAGCAAAGAGACAGTTTATTCCCATTTCAAGTCCTCCGTTTCGATACAGTCAGTGTTATCCCATTGTTTCAGTGTCACATCACAATAGAAACGTGCTACATGGTCACCTATACCCGTGTAGAAAAATACATTTTGACTCAGATATTTTGGTCTCTGAACTATTTGCTTATGCCAATTTTCAAAAGACTGCTCTCTGTCGATGTAATGCATCTTCGTTGGGTGTACTGGCTTAAAAGTAAATACATTTGTACACAATGGATCGGTTTCTATATCCATTACAATAATAAGTTTGATATTGTCAATATTACTAGTTCTGAAGTAGCCCAACCAAAATGCTTGTAAATGAAATGAATCTATGAAAAATAATGCAATATATATTACAATGTAACATTTCTCAAAGAGTTGTCATGCATTCCTATAATTCACATTACGTTGTAATATCAACCACTGACATTCCTGAAATCGTTGTTATGTCAGACATACCAATGCAATATTTTCCCACAGTACATTTTAACCAGGTGACATTCCTGTAATAGTTCTCACGTCACCCATTGCATTGCAAGATTGTCGTGTCACATTGCAATTGAATTCTTTACATTCCTATCCCTCCACGTTGCAATTACATTCTTTACATTCATATGAGGTCACCCATTGCATTGCAAGATTGCTGCCAGAATTCCCCAAAACACACTACTATAAACATTTATTAAACTTTGTTGGTTTTATTGGAGAAAAGAGAATACTTAGCATTTCGACAGAGATCGGTTTGAAAATGTCAAAAAATCCGGAAATATTCACTGCAAAACGCATGTGAAATCACCATAGACATATATTATATTTTTATGTAATTGTCATAGTTACAATATAGTATACTGTATGTGGGAACTAACCATATTAATATTGAAATAAGCTTTACTGATTAGTAAATTCCTTGATAGTTAGTAATTGATAACTATGGATATTAGGTAAAAGCTGTATACCTAGTAAATTGCTAACAGTATCAGTACGAATCACAATAACGACGAGTCCTGATACGGTTAGTTCAGGCAACATAGAAGACCTGATACAAAGTCGTGTACCACCACACTATGTATGAAGTACTTCTATATAACATTTCAATAAAAACGAATTTTAAGCAAATAGCAAAGGTTGAATCAAAATGTGTACAATACTCTGAGGGAGACTACATTTTGTGAATGACGTCACGTTATTTGTTCT
>MJUT01059171.1:32172-64757 GCA_002080005.1 Gigantidas platifrons
TTCAATCGAAGCTGTTTTACTATGTTTTCAATATTTAAAAATCCTAGACTAGATAATTCAGCTTGCTTTATACTAGTTCTTGGGCCCATGCTTTTAATGAATCTAACTGTTTTGTTTTGTGCCACTTGCAGTTTGTTTTTTTAAAGCACGAGTGATACCAGCGTACCAGGAGGAACACGAATAATCAAAATGACATTGAATAAGTGCCATACTTAAAGTTGTCCGCGTTTCGGCAGATAGACAATTTGCCTTTCTACACATAAACCGCAACCGGGAATTAACCTTTTTAATAATAGAGTTAGCTGTTTTTTCGCCAGACAGGTTTTGATCAATGTCAATGCCTAAATATTTAACACTATTTTGTGAATTTATGATATGACAATTACAGTTAATTTGAAATTCAGTTACATTTTTTAATCTTCTCTTTGGACCAAAAAGAATGCATTCTGTTTTACCAAGGTGGAGAGAAAGTTTGTCTTCAACGAGCCATTCACTACATAATTCGAGTTCTTGACCAAGTTTTTGAGAGATAAATTAATGATTTTTATGAGAAAACATAGTAGTACTGTCATCTGCGTACATAAGTAATTTACAGTCTGAGTTAATGCTTATGGACATATCATTGACATAACAAAGGAAAAGTAAAGGAAGTAGAATACTTCCATGTGGAACACCACAGCTAATGTTTACTGGGTTGGATTCTGTGCCATTAACATTAACCTACTGTTGTCTGCCTGTTAAAAACGATTCAAACCATTTAATGTTAGATACTCCCATCGATTGAAGCTTGTTGCAAAGAATTTGATGATCGACGTATCGAATGCCTTTTGAAGATCTACCATTACCATACCAGTGAAGAGGCCTTTAAATGTTTGAGATTTAATATGATCAAAAAGATGAATAAGGCAGGTATCGGTGGAATAAGCGCTTCTGAAACCAGATTGAAGTTCATATAGCAAGTTGTTTTTTTTTTACTAAATATGATTCTAGCTGTTTATATACTGCTTTTTCTAAATTTGTTGATATAATACACAGTATACTTATTGGTCTATAATTTCCAACCTCTGCTCAATTGTTTTTCTTGAATAATGGTTTGACCCGTGCTGATTTTAATTGATCGGGAACTATACCACTCGTTATTGATAAATTTACAATGAAATTGATGGGCTTTTTTAGTGTTGTAGCCGCATCTTTGACGAAACTTGCTGGAATGTCGTCTAATCCGGTGCATTTAAATGAATTAAGATGACACAATTCCTTATACATAAATTCCTCGGACACGAAACTTATTTCAACTTGTAATCTATTGATATTAACTCTACTATAAAACTGTTGGAAAAGAGTAGAGGCTACGTGGAATATATTTGGAGATGGAGGCAACTGTTCAACAAGCTTCGATGCCACGGTTGTGAAAAAATTATTGAAAATGTTTGCGATGTCATTTAATTTATGACAATTTTCGCCATCCACCCTCAGAACAACACAAGCATTGTTTTTTTTTTTGGTTTTGAACTATAACCTAAAGTTTTCAGCTGTTCCCATAATTTTTTCGGAGCGTTTTTGTTTTCTTCAATTGTATTTGCGACGTATTCTTCTTTAGCCTTTTTTACATTTCTTTGTACCAAATTTCGCAATTTACAGTATTCCAAATAAAAATGTTTACTACCTGTTTTTTTATATGATATTAAATATTGATCTCGTTTTCTAATATTATCTAAAATTTCTGAAGTCCTTCATTGTTCGGAATTCTGTTTAATTTTAATTTCTTTATATGGATCTATTGAATTTAAAGTTGATTGAAATAATTTTCGAAAAATTGTCCATGCTTGAGTTAAGTTTCTGCATAGGTAGAGTTCCGACCAGTCAGTTTGTTCAAGTTTTTCTATTAAGGTTTCTTGTGAATAATATTTTAATGACCGTATACGCACAGTACTCTGCTTACCTGTGTGTTCTCTAGTTGTTTTTCTAGTGCAAAAAATGGCAAAATGGTCACTAATTCCAACTTCAATGACACCGGATTGGCAAATCTTTTCACTATTATTACATAAAATATGCTCTATTAATGAACTACTGGATGATGAAATTCGCGTTGGTTTGGAAATTAATTGTTCCAATGCATACATGTTAAGGATATTCGAGTATTTTTTGTATATATTAGAATTTTTGTTTTTCATACAAATATTAAAATCGCACAGAATTATGATTTCACACTCCGGTCTTATTTTGTTCCGAATAAGGTCAAAAAGTTGCAGAAAATTGTTTTGCTTTGGTGGCCAATAGCAAGTTCCTATTATTATAGGTGTGGATTTAGGTAATAACAACTCTATCCATACAGATTCTAGCTCATCGACTGAGATGTCCTGTACTAAAGTGAAAGAGATGTCATCTCTAATATAAGAGCAAACTCCACCGCCCTTTATAGTTCTATCCTTCCTCACAATACTGTAATTTTCAATCCAGATTTCTGCATCGGTAACAGAATCGTCGAGCAATGTTTCCGAAATAGATATCACTGCGGCTTTGGTTTTACATGCAGTAATTTTTAATTCTGATATTCTTGGCAGTAGTGACCTAGCATTAAGATGAATAAAATGAAGGCCCTTTGCTTAGAAAATTTAAAATGGTCCGAATCTTCAAATGAAGTTTGGGTTCAAAATTATTTTTTTTCAAAAGACTGATGTTGATCTTCTACAACATTTGTATTTTGATTAAAAGGAAGGGATTTGATTGTACATTGATCGCAAATAAAAGAATTGTGTACATCTTTTTTCGTTTTTTCTTTATAAATTTGGTTGCTAGTGATATTTGTACATTTTATGTGGGTTTTCTGGTCGCAAATAGAGCAGTTGATATATTTACTACTTTTTATGACGTCGTTTGAACATTTACTACACGGATATTTTGGATTCCGTTTAGATTGATTTGGCCCTGGATGTGGATGGATATCACCACTTTGTAAGAGAAAGAATAGAAAAAGAGACCCGGTAGAGGTTTTGGAAAAAGTGTGCTGACCAAAATATGTTTCAGTCGTGCATGACGAGTTCCATGATCAAAATGAAAATCGACTGTCAAAAATAGTTTTATATCACATATTAAAACCTTTCCAAAATCACTTTTTTGGAAAAAAATTTAGACCAGGAAAGTCAAAATAATGATTTCTACATATTAAATTTGTAAGGGGAATTGACAATTTGTAATAGTTGTTGATATATCCAGCAATAAAAAACATAAAATGCGGAGACCGAAAACACACCTCGTCCAGCCGTCATGCTAACCTTGACCTTAACCTTCATGTTTTACAGCTTACAGTTGTTTTTCTGTTATGCATAAATACACTGTGATGCTATGAAGTTACTGATATTTTCCAATTTAATGGCATTTTGAATTTAGCAACTTAAACACAATCTTAAAAATAAATCAGTAACCATGTCTTTCAATGTTATCGGCGTTCCTTGTAAACGACTTCCGGAAGATGTTAAATTTCAAAAGTCAAAGTCCATTGATTGTTGTCTTAAGAATATATTCCGGAAAAATATAGGTAAAAACAATACGGGAATGGTTTTGTTTGTTATGCAGCACAGTGCTGTATGAATACATAAATTAACTATGGAATTATGTTTGTAGTTTGTTCGTCAATACCATGAGCGAATTAAAATATATCATGAGTTTTATCACTGTATTATTTATATAGCCAATGAAGGACGGGAAACCGTGGTATAAACATTACTTAATATCCGTTTAAGCCCCCTGAATGGATTGTAATCATGCGTTTTCACTGACCATGCAATCACTCTCTGTGGCATATGACTACTTATAACCCTATCCTTTTTTGCTGGGGTGAGGATAGGAACTGTTCTATGTTAAGATGAGCATTTTATACAGTTGCTGTCCAATTTGTTGTAAAGTGAAGCTTTGTTTTTAGGGTGATTCCCCCAATTGTTTTATCCAATGAAACACGAACCTAGTAAAAAAAATAAGTATGGTGAATATACAGTTGTAAACCAATATTTCGATGTCTTTAAGTCTGTGGTTTTTTCCGGCCGTCGGGGCACTCCTGTTGCCCATACCAATAAAGCTGACTGCCACGATATAGCTGATATATTGCTAAAAGTGGCGTTTAAACCATAACCCAACTAACAAATATTGCAATCTCTTTAATATAATTGACACAAGGGGCCGTCAATATGCAGTCAGTGTCTATCACCACTGATGTTGTGAGTTTGAATCTCGGCCAGGGCGAGGTGTACAACATTGTGACAAAGATTGCCAGTGGCTAGCGGCAGGTCGGTAGTTTTCTCCGGGTCTTCCGATTTCCACCCCCAATAAAACTGAAATATTATTCAAAGTGGCGTCAAACACTATCAAGCAAACATAAAATTAATATTATACAATCATGTGAGTGCTTCTATGTGACGAATATTGCATAGCAATACCGATGACTCGGTTATTTGTGAGGGCATGCACGCATGTGGAAAGCACTAAAATGACGGTATGATATATTTCAATATCAGGTGAGTTTTTGGTGTATGAAACTAGTTTAAGACCGTTATTTTTATTTTTATATTAAGTGCCTGTACAAACCCAAAACACAATTTGTTTTGAAGTATACATAACTATTATGTTTACAATTGTGTTAGCCTTAAAATTATTTTTCACGCAATTTTCAACAATATGTCAGCTATATCGTGGCTGTCAGTTAACGTTGAACATAAAATCGGAGTACCCGGAAAAAACACACCAATCTGCCACAAGTCACTGACAAACTTTATCACATAATGTTGTTTCGAGTACACCTCGTCATAAGCGTGATTCGAACTCACAATTGTAATGGTGCTAGGTAATGATTGCACAGGTTACTGTAAATCCAACTACCACACGATCACGATAACGGACCCACATCCCACATAAACAGGAAGGGTAATCAAACAAATATATTTGATGCATAATAATTATGACTAAATGAATATATTACAGGTTGCTGAATATAGGATAAATAGAATAGAACTAACAAGAAATATACAATGTGCTTTAATGAGCATGTATCTCAATATATAGGGCCATTAACATGTTCGCACTCATACACAGGATATTATTGTCGTTTTCATCTAAGAGTAGTGAGGACCTCCGATCTCTGTTTTGCAATCGTGATTATATCTACATATTCCATGTGTTCCCCAACCATCACTAAGTAGCTCTATTATAGGAGAGAGCAATTGTTAAAATCGTTTTATTTAAAGCAATTCCAATGCTTGCTCATAGTTAATGTATCCCTAAGCACAGTGACAGTGTAAAATGTAGGCATCATTGCCGTGTTTTTAAGGCAGTGTACATAACACAAGCATTTTCGTAACCTACAAAAGAGGTTTTTACCGTACAGACCACGTGGCACTCTCCAAACAATTAATGCATTATTTTGTCAGAATTACATAATTATGATCCCACTACAACCGTCTTCCCGAGTTCGTTAGTTGGTACCCCCTAATGCCCACCTGGGAACGCATTGGTTAGGGTTTTGTTGGTTAACGCCATTTTCAACAATATTTCAGTTAAATCGTGGCGGCCAGTTTCATTTCTCTGAGATAGGCCCTGGGAAACATTACACCAATTAACTCCGTTGATTGTATTTTGTTATACTGCTATGACTTTTTTTTATTAAATTCAATATTATATTTTGAGTTTCATTTCGCAGCATTATGATAATTGTATAAATAAAAATACAATATATTCATAGAGCCATTTAATACACAACATATTGATAAAAGACTGTATATATGTAAGTGACACAAATAATTGAAGGGTGCAGCACTCAATTTTGAACAAACCATATAATTTAAAAGTATTGGTTATATTTGTCAATGGGTTTCTAATAACAAATATTATTATTCGTGATTATCCATGTATTCATCTAATAAAGCTTAGGCTGGACCAAAGCTGTTGGGATCTCTCGTAATACCCATGTGTGACATTTCGCACCATTAATTGCAGTCTTCACTGTTTTAGATTTAGATTGGTTTATGATGCTTAACGCCACTTTCAACAAAATTTCATTTATATTGTGGCGGTCACTGTTATTGGTGGTGGAAACTGGAGTTCCCACAGAAAACCACCGACTTGTCGCAAGTCATTGACGAACTTAATCACGTAATGTTCATTATTTTATTAAGGCTTCATGTCTGCATAAAATATTTGCACAATAAAAAAAAATTAAGTGCAAACACATAAATATTAAATGTCATTCATTACAGAAATATAGGAGACTATATACACTCTTGCTCATAACTATGGAATATTTTAATTTTTCTGCACACAATCGTTATTAATTCTTTTCTTTCTTAAATTATATAAAAGAAAATCATACTAATAGTTAATTTATTGTATGTAGTGACTTCAAACTGGTTACATTGTTACTTATCGATTTTTTTTAACAAACTGCACGGGCGTTTTGAAGATAGGTTGTGTGTTCGTTTGCAGCTGTACACTTGAAAGGTTTGACTTTTGATGTTATACGTTATCCAGCTGTTCCTAAGTACAAAGATCAATGCCACAAATAGTTCCATAGCGGATATGATGGCAAATAGTAGGTTTGCGCCGCTCCGGTTTCAATCAAAATGAAATTTCCCGTGACCTCAACATACGGCAAGGTACTGTGTCCCAAATCCTCAGACGTCATTCTCAAGGACGTACTGCTAAGCTTAAGGCATCCTTTGGTCGGCCACGAATGACGTCCGCACGATATGATCGAATTGTGTATTGCTTTTATCGAAGTAATCGAATGAAATCATCATCAGTTCTCCGACAGCTGTTGCAAACCAGAACTAATATTAGACTTTCACGAGCAACTGTAAACAGACGTTTGCTCAGCCGTGGCCTTAAGGCATGCAGACTAGTTCAACGACCTAATGATTTGCGCAAACAGAGACGGCTTTTGTGGGCATAACAGCATCGTCGCTATGGTTTAAGACATTGGTGCCATGTAATCTAGACCTAATGAGTCCAGGTGTTTGCTTTATCGCTCTGACGGAAGAGTCGTGTGAGGCGACAGCAAGGTGAATGGTTCCATGAGGACTGTGTTGTTGGTACTGTAATGGCAGGTGGAGGTTCTGTTTATGTTTGGGGCAGAATTCATCATGGCAGAAAAACTGACTTGGTTGTGCTACGGAAGTATGTCAACGGCGACAGATATCGACAACTGTTGCACACAGATCTTATCCCATATGCTAGACAACGTTTCAGACGAAATGGTCTGCTTAAACATGAAAACGCCCCGCCGCATCGTGCGCGCGTAGTGCATGGTTTTCTCCAGAAACAAGAAATAGACCAGTTGCCATGGCCATCATAGTCGCCCGATTGCAACCATATAGAGGATGCATGGGATGCTCTCGACCGAGCTGTAAGAAGTCGCGATGTCCAACCATGAAATCTTGATGAACTTGCCACAGCACTACATAATGAATGGAGTAATATTGGTCAGCAGAGCTTTAACAAGTTGGTTGAAAGTATGCCTAGACGTATTCATGCCGTGATTGACAGTCGAGGAGGATACACCAAATACTGATGACTTTTCGCCATATTGTTGTACCAATGAAAAGTGATGCACATGTTTGATTTACTGTTTTCTTGAATTTCGAATATGGTTCTGAAGCTGCAATGTTCCTATATTTTCATCAAAATGAAGAAACAAAAAAACGTTTTTAGCAAATGCCAAGGCCTTTAGAAAAAATATTGGTGTCGTATAGTGTTGTATTCGTTTACACAAATGTATTAGTTAGTGTACATTTTTGCAGCAAAAAGCTATCTTTGCGCAAATAATGTCGTAATTCTTGATTGAGCATCTTGAAAAAAATATATTCCATATTTATGATCAAGAGTATACATTTAAATAACTTCATTACTTCATAGAAAAACTATATTTTTTGTACATATATATGAGAATTAATATATATATATATATGTATATAAATATATATTGGTACAACCTGTACCCCTCTTCTTGTAGACTTGTTCATTCATTCGTAAGATACACACTTCGCACAGGGGCTTGTCCTCAAAAACGAAACGAAGCGTAGCTACCATGATCCTTTAACTTCAAGCTTCGCTATATAGATGGCATACTTTAATTAACTCATTTTAAGCGTTGTGCTTTTGTTTATCACATCAAGTCCATTGAGCCTGCAATGAAGGATACTACACATACAGCTTGATGTGATCTATACCTTGCCCTTTACCTCGACATTTAGAGTATGGGTCGGGTAACAACGACACATTACGACAGAAGAGATGATTCCAATGTTCTCATTGAGAACGTGTGAATCCTCTTATGATTTCCTTGTTAGGTTATTTGCTGTTAACAAGGAGGTTAGTGAATCAAGGGTTGCTAGTGGTTAAGTTGGAGTCACCCCTACGGAAAGATTGACTTGCCCCACCATGATTTGGTGAACCATGTTGGATTATATTTGTCATACATGACCAGGGATTTATTAATTTTGTTGTTATCATAATTCAGCCCTTTCCCACGGAAAGCGAAAGGTATCTTCAGACTTCAGACCTCGGACTTCACACTTCGAAGTTCAGACTTCATATTCGGAATCGTTATTTCCGGATTTTCTCAGTCATTGATTCTTGCATTTTCACACCAAACAACTAGAAAATGTAATGCCCCGTCTCAACCTTATCCACCTCAACCTCCCCCCCACCCTTTTCCACCCAAGTTTACTACCTTAACCTTTGGTTTGGTTTTGAGGAATGTGTAGGGGTATAATGTAAAGCAAACGTCTTGAAGAGCCAAAATGGATTTTCAATATAGCTTAATTTCAAGGAATGATATATATATATATTGTTCATCGGGTATGATGTAGAAAACTTATATATAGACTTTAAATGGTGTTTGTGTCTTAGTTTGTGTCTGTAAGACACATACAATGCCCCTGCGGTTATAATATACCATTCCTTGAAATTAACTTTATTGAAAATCCATTTTGTCTCTTCAAGACATGTTCTTTGCATTATACCCCTACACATTCCTCATAGCGAAAACAAAAGTTAAAGTAGTAAATTGGGGTGGGGTTGAGGTGGATGAGGTTGAGACGAGGTAATTCAATTTTTTAGTTGTTTGGTGTGAAAATGCAAGAACCAATGACGGAGAAAATCTGGGAATAACGATTCCGAAATCTGAAGTCTGAACTTCGAAGTGTGAAGTCCGAAGTCTGAAGATACCTCTCGCTTTCCGTACTTTCATAATGACTGGTGTTACAGGTGCAGCAGGAATTGCTTACCTTGCGAAGCGCCTGCTTTCATTCCCAACTTAGTGGTGTTCCTGTTACTCGATCATTAGTTTTCTGTGTAATATTTTGCATATCATTGTTTGTCCTTTTGCCCTTTTCTGTCATTGGACTATCTGTCCCTCTTTGATTTACGGCTTCTGATCACCACTTTAGTGTCTTTAAACCTTTCCTTACAGATGATATGCCAGTTGTTGTGGCAGTTGTTGTGGGTTTTTTGAAATTGACGGATTAAAAAAATTTACGTACATTGTCAACAAATGTGATATAATTATGTTTCTATTATATCTAGAAAGTGTCAGTTTTCATGATCTCTAGGAGATATAATAACGTTTTTATATTATTTATTAAGTATCAGTTTTCATGTTTTCATGTTTTCCAGGAGATAAAATAATGTTTCTATGTTATTTATTAAGAATGTGTTCCTTTTTCATATTTGTTGTTTTTCTGGAGATGAAATTTCAATCGTGTTAGCCCATTAAAACCGTACTATTTTTTTATAATTGAAGTGACCATCAAAAGGAGTTGACCTTGGATGTATATGTGTATTAGGGATATCAAGTGTTCCCTTTCCAACGATTTGTCTATTAGATTTTCGAACTGTTCCGTCAATGTGGTATCTTATTTTAATTTGTTTTTAAATTGTATTACTGTATGATGATTTGTTATTATTATTATTATTACAATTCTTCTATAAGCGCTTAATCTAAAACAATGTTACTCTATAAGTGCTTTACAGTGCCTAAAATACAATATACATGTACAATAAAACATATATCAAGAAATGACACAATGAGATAAACATTTCAAATTGAAATACTAGTCCAAATCAAAAAGTATATACATATATACAACATATCGAGTTCTAAAATACGTAAGAATTAAAAAAAATAAAGAAAAAGGAAAAAGAAATTGAACTTAGATATTTTTAAAAACAAAATATGATAGACTTTAGGTTAAAGTTAAGAATTTATACTGACACAATTGCAATAAGAAAAGTAACTTACCAATGTATGATATCAGCTGTATTAATTGAATAAAAATAAAAATAAATAATCATATACGTTAAAATGAGAAAATCATTCCACGGGTATTCATGTATATATGAACCGGTGCGAAAATCAATGAAGTAGAACGAAAAATGAGCAAATTTAAGGACACATATGTATATAACAAATTAACCCCAACAAAATTGTAAACTATGTAAACCGTCACTGAAATCGTCAGGACCGAAAGTCGTCATTCTGGAACCTCGCATTATTTTTGCTTCCGTTCACGCTGCAAAAAGTGGACACACGGTATATTTGGAAAACGTAAGTATCTAATCTTATATTATCATGTTTTTATACTAGATTTTGAAAAGTAGCAAGGTTGAAGGACAGGTTTTAAGGACCTCTGCAGAAATGGTACGCGTGAGATATCGGGCGATTGTTCCCCGAATTTGATCCTTCTTAGTGCGATTGATAGTTACAACGCCATTTAGGAAAGTGACGTCAATCTGAGAGTTTAAGAATCATTAGATTTATAACTGTATCTGGGGAAGTAACATTGATATGTAGCTTATTATTCCAGAAGACAGATTTTTATAATTACAGAGCTGTCACATGTGGTTATATTTTGTGTGTAAACTTGAGTGACGACCCTAAAACAGTATATAACGCCTTAGAGTCATTAAATTTATAACTGTATCGGGGGTACTGAAATTGATATGTAGCTTATTATTTAATGCAAAATCCGTAACAATTAGAGCAAATCTGTTGACACAGCACCGCAACTCTTAACAGATGGTACTGTTTACCATTTGCAGCCAAAACCATTACATACAAATGTAAATATGGAATGCATTTGCAACTTATGACTGTTTTATGAAAATAGGATATTTAAGACGAGAAAATGCAGCTGCTATTCCAAGAGTTATTGATTTGAAAAGTATTTGTAATTTGAGTTTATATTTCAATTTCAAGGAAAATTCAAATATTTAATTTGTTATTTTGATTTTTTACTAAAAAAGACAAATAATTGAGACATTCGTATGGGTAAGAATTGCTTGACGACCAAAAGACAGGGGGTGTGAACACTTAGAGACATTGCATTCCTTATGTAGTCTGTTTAACCTTTGGTCTGATTAAGGACAAATCTACCATTTTTTCAATTGTTTGACGACCTCGGGGGCCAGTAAATCATCTTCCTGAATACCTTTTCTTACCATCACAGCCAATTCATCACGTCTTAGCGCCGTCAGATTATTACAGTGTATTGAAAAATCATACCCCTGACGACTTAAGGATGGTTTGCGTTATTTATATTTAATGCATCATTGACAATATCCCAAAACAATCATCAGCATGAACATGATAATATTCATGTGATTGCGTGTTGTACTGAGATGATATCATATGGTGGCGATTAGTTGTGAACTCTACTAAAGGTATAGTGTATTATAAGAAGAGTTTGAAGATGCCAAAGGGAGGTAATCAGAAACGTATATCGAAGAGCAAACAACACAGTGGCCAAATGAAAAAGTACAAAAGGACAATCAACGATCTACAAAACAAACATATAAAGCTAAAGATCGAGTAAAACATCGGCGGTGAAATCAGGTGCACCGACAGGGTAAGCAGTTCTTGCTCCACAAGAGACACCCGTCGTGTTAATCTAGTTACAAACCCGGGAATAAGTACAGAACGAGAAAAGGACCGGGAAGTATTTACGACAAGTGGAACATAGCCGTGGTCATTTGTGACACATATATTCCATAGCTTTTAACCAAGTCGTGGTGGCGACCGTAATTTATGCGTTGCGCTCACGCGGTAATGCGCTATTAATAGGTGGTGCGTTTTGCTTATGTTGTAATGTATTATAAATAATTATATTGTGCGTTGTGCTCATTTTATAATGTGCTATGCATAATTTGTGAGTTGTGCTCATATTATTATGCGTTATATTTATATATATATGCTATGTAGTTGATAGTGATTGTCGGTGGAATTGTGTGCGTGTTCAGTAGTTTATAATGACTGTCGGTGGAATTGTTGTAGTGTTCAGTATTTCATAATGATTGTCGGTGGAATTGTATGCGTGTTTATTTGCTTATAGCGATTGTCGGTGGATTTGTGTGCGTGTTCAGTAGTTTCTAATGATTGTCAATACTTAGAAGTTTATAGTGATTGTCGATGGACTTGTGTGCGTGTTTAGTAGTTTATAGTGAACGGTTCGTGGAATTATTGCGTGTTTAGTAGTTTATAGTGATTGTCGAAGGAATTATGTGCGTGTTTAGCAGTTTATTGTGATTGTCTGTGGAATTATGTGCGTGTTTAATAGTTTATAGTTATTGTCGGTGGAATTATGTACGTGTATAGTGGTTTAAAATGATTGTCAGTGGAATTGCGGTGGTGGTCAGTATTCATAATGATTGTCGGTGGAATTGCATGCGTGTTTATTAGCAATAGCGATTGCCTGTGGATTTGTGTGCGTGTTCAGTAGTTTATAGCGAATGGTCGGTGGAACATTGTTCGTGTTCAACAGTTAACAGTGATTGTCGGAGGAATTGCGTTCTTGTTGAGTAGTATATATTCATTGTCGGTGGAATTGCGTTCGAGTTCAGTAGTTTATAGTGAATGGTCGGTGGAACATTGTTCGTGTGCAGCAGTTAAAAGTGATTGTCAGTGGAATTGCGTTCTTGTTGAGTAGTATATTGTCATTGTCGGTGGAATTGCGTTCGAGTTCAGTAGCTTACAGTGATTGTCGGGAGAATTGTATGCGTGTTCAGTAGTTGATAGTGAATGTCAGTGGAATTATGTGTGTGTATAGTAGTTTATGATGATTGTCGGTGGAATGCGGTAGTGGTCAGTATTCATAATGATTGTCGGTGCAATTGTATGCGTATTTGTTAGCTTATAGCGATTGCCGGTGGATGTGTGAGCGTGTTCAGTAGTTTATAGTTAATGGTCTGTGGAACATTGTTCATGTTCAGCAGTTAATAGTGATTGTCGGTGGAATTGCGTTCTTTTTTTGAGTATTTTATAGTAATTGTCGAAGAATTGTGGTGTTCGTGTTTAGTAGTTTATAGTTATTTTCGGTGGATGTATGTGCGTATATAGTAGATTATAATGGTTGTCGGTAGAATTGCGGTAGTGTTCAGTATTTCATAGTAATTGTCGGTGGAATTGTGTGTGTGTGTGTGTTCGGCAGTTTACAGTGATCGTCGGTGTCATTTTTTGCGTATTTATTAGGTCATAGTTATTGTCAGCGGAATAGTGTTCTTGTTTAGTAGTTTATAATGCTTGACTGTGGAAATGGGGTGTGCGTGTACAGTAGTTTTTAGTGATTGTCAGTAGAATTATGTGCGTGTATAGTAGTGTATAATGATTGTCTGTTGAATTGCGGTAGTTTTCAGCATTGCATAATGATTGCCGATGGATTTGTGTGGGTGTTCACTAGTTCATAGTGAACGGTCAGTGAAACATTGTTCGTGTTCAGTAGTTAACAGTGATTGTCGGTGGAATTGTTTACGTGTTCATCAGATTATAGTGATCGTCGGTTGAATTTGTTGCGTGTTTATTAGTTCATGTTAATTGTCGTCGGAATTGTGTTCTCGTTTAGTTGTTTACAATGATTGACAGTGGAATTGTGGTGTGCGGGTTTAGTAGTTTATTAGTAGATCCCAATGGTACAGTATAATTGAAAACTTGTACTTTCCAAAAAAAATGTTCACTACCAAAATTCACAATGTTTGGAAAAAAAAATGTTTTATTAGAGCCAAACTGTAACAAAAAACAAACAGATTGACTGCAACATAATACTACTCAGGACCTTTGTATTCATATATTCCATTCCCTCTGAAGATGCAACTATATCCAACAAGTTCACAAAGCAAATTATGTTGTCTGGAACAAATATCAGCAATCTCATACCCACACATACATTTAAACACAAACGCAAATGCGAAACACCACACAATCATACGAGTCATATTTAATCTCCACGCTGTCATGCACCCTATTCTGACGATTACTGCTTGTTGCGGGGAAATATTAGCAAAACTGCAGCCTTTTTCGATAAGAGAGCAAATAATGAAAGTTCCGAATGGAAAATGTGTGGTAGAGTGCTCTCTCATGTAATATTGACTCACAATTTTCAATAAACGGGTTATGTCTTTTTTCAGTAGTTTAACGTTTGACCCAGGATTGTTTTAGTGTTCTTCTATGAAAGCCCCTCTTTGTATAACCCTATCCCGTATTTAACTTTTGGTTTCGTCGTACTACATACTTTGTGCTAATGGTCACTGGTCGGTGTTTAAGGAGGGAAAACGCATGCATTTTTAATCTAAGTCAGACTAAGTACGACACAGTTACCTCCCTAATAAAACGACACAATACAATTTAGATTCGCTTAAAAATATATAAAATTGGTCAAAGGATAGTTTCAGTCTTGCTTTATTTGTTATTCTATGGTTTTTCCAAAATAGCAGTTTAATTATCGATTAAATACGATACTTGCATGACATTTTAATTTTTCGCATTTGTTGACCCTTGCAATAGTTTCCATTTGTATATATCTTGCGTTGTCTGCATACACATAGTTACTATAATAGCTTTCAGCTGAGTATAATACCGCAGCTTTCCATTATTAATCGGAAGACAGTTCGTGCTAATTAGTGAACATGTGCTATTTTTATCTAATATAAATCAAAGTACTGAGAGCACTGAATGTTAATTTAAAAGTCTGTATAGCATATTATTTTAGTACGTATATTAACTCGCCACACGACAGCAAGTACCATAAATAATTAGTATAGATAATATAATGGAAAATTTGAATTCCGACTTTTTGTACAAGGACACAATTACTTTTATAGTAAGTCACCCAAATCATCAGCTGACATGTAATTAAGTACAAGTTCTTATAGTATTAATGTTTTTGTAGAAAATTAAATGTGTTAAAATATGAAAATACTGTTAAACATTTAAGCTAGTTACAGTCCCTACAATAAGTTAGTCCTTTCCTTTTATGTTCTGATAGCAACAAGTGAGGACAGCGAGTTTTCATGTGAAATAAACTGCATGAATGTTTTAAATGTTGATTTTCAGATGGTAAACACAGTCTAAAAAAATTCATCATCAACTTGTATTTCTGTGGTATAATATATGTCCATACTATACAGTTCCAAATCGCACACATACCCCTCCTCCTCCTCCCCGTTTGGGCAATTATGCAGTTGCTTTTGGTATGACAACTGTGCAAAACATGCTAAACACTCGAATTTTAAATCCACACCAACATGCACCTCTTCCATTTTTTATTTATTATTATTGTTCAATGTGTTGTCGAGGAGTTGAAAATTGTATCAATACTGAAATCACACACAGACTATCGTGTATATACCTGATTTTCAAACAGTGCCATTTTCTCATAACAAAATAACCTTATTTAATGTACAACATAGTCCATTTCAAATAAAGTTTAATTAGCAAAGTTCAATTTATCACGCACTCCCCACTTATATTTCTTTTGAGTATTTCAAAGAAAATGATAATATACATTAACATATTTTCTAAGGATTGTAAGCATCTTTCATCCCAAAAGTAACGTGTTTTCCACAAGAGGTCTTGTCGGTTTCTTTGAAACTCATTTTCCCATGACTACCACTTCCTATCGTAGTTTAATGTAATTATCTTAACGTATGTTTGACTTTGAAGTTTAAAGTAATAATTAATATGTCCCATCTACATTTTCCACATCAAAAGAGATTGATTTGAATATTTCATTGACCATCTGTGTATCAAGAAAATCATGGGAATGTCGAGTCAGTAAAACTTAGAGAGAACCAACATCCAATGCAATTTATTTCCGATCACATACATAAGTTTTTCATTGGTCAACTGAAGAAGGGAGTAGCTTACACCCACACTTAATTGCATTACCTCCATACTATAAAGAAGGTTGTTTTCTAAGCCAAAATCACAGAGTAAATTTGCTTGTACTGTTTTCATACATTGAAAGTATAAAACTTACACCATGGAAAGTTATGCTTTTACCACAAAAAACTAAGCATGAATGGCAACATGGAGATGTGAACCATGTTTGGTCGCAATATGGCCGTTGTTCTCACCAAAGTGAATGACTTCTAAAATATTAATTTATACAATAACAATCCAAGGAATCCTGGAAGGTGTTCACTGGGTTGGGACGAATTCCTGGAGTTATTCAACATGAAGGAAGCTCTGGAGCAGTTGTTCCCACAGTTTGAGGTAAGTCTTATTTCAAATTATCCATCATTTAAAATTGCATACAGTCACATCAATAAAATTTTATGATTTTCAATCAACGCATTTCTGTATTAGATAATTATATTCAATAATCAAATTCTAAATCAAATTTAATGTTTGCGTTAAAATTGGTAGTGACATTGAATTTGTTTATCATTTAAGGGTCAACAACCTCCACAATCATGCCAACCTCCACAACCACCCCAACAGCGACAACAACAGCCAACATCCCAAGAGTTTATGCCACCACCACCATCCTATACCGCACAGACCATAAGAGTGTTTGGGACATCAAACAAGAGACCCAGAATGCTACCAATCAATAGGTCAACGGGCAAAACAACCTTAGGGAGAAGAAAACTTCGACCCGATGGAATTCTTCAGCCAATTACAGTGACAATGTGTGTTTTGAAGTGACACTAAATTGTAGTGACTTACAAATACAACCATTAAAGACATTGCATAACTATATCTGGTGGTATAGATAAAAGATAAGTAATTCTATTATTTTTTTATTATTTACAATAGTGTTTACAAGATGTCAACAGTATACATTGCACCATTTTTTATGATTAGAAATTTTATTGTGTCCATAAGAATAACTATGTGTGGAGTTTTGCCAGTACCGTTTATTATCGAAATTACACAGTCCAGTTTTTCTAACGTTGTTCAGGAACAAAATATGATTGTCACTCCGAATAAAATTCATGTCATTTAAAGTCGTTTGGTTGTGGAACAAACACAGTTTATAATGTAGATGTTTAATGTCCTTGTCGATGACACATTTGGCAATTCCTTTGGCTGTCCTCTTTTATTTTTGAGCAGCATCCGAATCGTAGATCATGGAATACATCTTGGGTCTTAAACCAATAAACTCTTTGATGTGGGTACCTGGAAAAGACATGACAAAGAATATTGCATCTAACATATTTCAGCAATATCGTAGAGATATAATTTATTTTTTCATCTTATGTAATGGTAGTCACATTTAATCAACAATAACTTATCGGCTATATCGTGTAGCGCATGGTTCAATAAATATACGACATAATTTAGCTATATCATGGTACATAATACACCGTTTCTGACTGGAATTTTCGTTAAAATGAAGGGCGTCAGCATTTACCTGAAAGTTCATCTTTCATCTTTCCAACGACTTTCTTGTTGACAGTCGAGTACAGTGGATGCTTGGGATCGTATCGAGATGTGTCGAAGTATTCCCGAAAAGCCATCATGTCGTCATATATGTCATCTGTAAAGATTTCATATATCAGATAATCGGTGTCGGTAAAGAGAAGGTTGAGGTTCTCACCGTATTTTGGTTTCATGACCATGTAGTGAAAGTCATACATTATGACTTTGGACAATTCTAAGATGGTAGCTCCCACATACACTGGTTTATTGAGAAGTAAATTCCTCTTTTTATTTTCAATGCTAACGAGATCTTCATTGAAAATCTGAAATCGTTCAAACGATGGTTTGGAGATGTGTTTTCTTAGACCGTCCTCGTTATTGACAAGCTTGATGTCCACTCTATTCCTAAGATTCTCCATAGTTTTTCCTGCAATAGATTGATTAATTGATTGATTGATTGATTTGTGGATGAATGTTAACCCCAAGAAATCTATATTTTAGTCACAGAAGTGATTGATTGAACGATTTCTGATTTTAAAACACAAATATCTGTAAACAGTGAAAATTAAAATGTGAGTTTCATTCCCCAGATAATATTACATATTTATTGAATATTTAATTGGTCATTGAATTATTAACTTTGTAAACAATTACCAAAATGGGAAAAATACATTCCAAATACGGAGTTACACATCAGCTTAAAGAAGTTCTTCTCAAAGTCGTTCTTTGATTGCTCTCTTTTCATCGTGTTGAACGAAATGTATTTGGCTAGCCATGGAGATTGATCAAATTCCACGATGCGATGGATTTTAGTCACTTTCATGCCTAATTCGGTGTACAATTGTAAATTCCTGCAATGAATGATATAATTGGTTTTAGTTTCCAACGTCGGTATTAGCTTGGTGGTTTTTGGTCTTTTTCTTTGCTTACCAAACAAATCTGTGAATAAACCAATATATAAGGTGAAAGTTCGTCGTCTTCTACCTGTTTGCGACAAGGTGCTAATGGATACGAATTATGATCGTTGTGTAGTCGATGTGGGTATTCCAAGTCGACTTCGAGCATGTATCCTTTTTGTCCATTAGGTGGTATTTTGTGAAGATTGAAATGTTGAATTTCATCTTCATCTAACCAGCGCATCACACCAGTGGAAAGTGGTTGATACATGGACCAGCCGTACAGATTATTAGCATCTTAATACATTAGATAGGAATTTGGTTTTGTAGGGTCGTATCCTTCTACATACTTGTTGTTGGCTTTGGCGTACTTTTTAGATATCATGCTTATTCCGCCACGACAGCCGACTTCGAAGAAGTTGTACATATCGGGAGATGTAAGTAATTCTAAGCAGATACCATTCATTTTCAGGGAAGCCTGCTATGCTAGCCCTGGTGTCGTGTAAAATTGACAGGCATCTAATCCATAATATTCGAGGGTCATAGTCCTTCCTTAGGAAATTCTACTTTTTGACAATCAAATCGATCACAGTAGGGTCTATGACCATCTAATAAATCTTGTCTCGTGAATCCTTGTAAGCATCGATGACGATAGTAATTATTTCTGTGTGCTTTATGTGTGTGTCCTAAGAAGCGGTCTAAATTGTTTATCCAACAATAATGAGAATTTCCTTCTTCGGATAAGCATAATACATTGATTTCAGTATGACCGTTCTCTTGTTTGGTGAGATAGAGTAGAAAAACATGTCCTTCTTCATATCCAAACACGGTGATGGATAGATCGTTTTGTTTTTCGAATTTTTCCACTTTAGAAAGGGGGGTAGGGAATTCAATATCGGTTAAATTTAGTGAATGTTCATCCCACCTATAATGACTGATGTAATGTGGATTTTCTTGCGAAGGATGCAGAGCTGCCAATATGTTCCACAGAAAACATTTGTGATCTTCGTTTTTGATTGTGATGACAGAATGTGAGAGTTGAAGTTTTGATGGTAGTTCCATATAGCTGGATCCTGCAATTGGTGAGTATTTTACGGTTTTGACTTCTAAACTTAATATTTTGTTAACGATCCAATTAGCACCTTTGTGAATGAATTCTTCCAAAGATGCATTCATCTTCTGAAACGCTTCGTTTAAATTGTGATCATTATCGTCATTTTCCAAAGCAATATAGTTCTTACTACGAAAATGAGATGTTGCTTTTTCTTTCCTCCCGTCTTCGATGTCCCTCACCATTTCAACCCTCACATTCAAATACCATTTCTGCTTTCTGACCTTTTCATGCCTCGCTTTTAATTCTTCCTCTACTTCCTTTTTCGTGTTGGCGAAAAATCCCAGCAAATCGTATTTTTCATCGTTTTCTGGAATGATGCTTGTTTTGTATACGCTGTCGTTAATGGTTCCTTTCCTCACATCACGGTTGTACGTTTTGCGTTCTTTTAAAACAGGTTCTGAATCAGCTTGAGATACAGCATCCCCACCATGTTGAACATTTAGTGGATGATTATCACGAACGTGATTGAAAAGTAGCTCGTAAGTGTCAAATGATATCCCACAATGTTTACAACCAACTTTTGGATTATTAGATGTTGACAATTTGGTACACTTACGTTCGTGTTGCTTCCTCGTGTAATCGCTTGAAAACGATGCCCCACATTTTTTTACAATTAAACGACATACATTGCGTTTTCATGTGTTGATTTCTGTTTAATTATCGACGAAATTGTTTTCCACAAAAATCACAAGAATGTTCCAATTTAGGTTTTTTCTTCTCCACCCTGTCTAGTTCATTGAGCAGGTCTTCGTCATTGTCACTAAATTCATCACTCTCTTCCAATTTTCTCTTGAAGTTACGAATTTCTGATGCTAATTTGACGTCTCCGTCAGAATATGTGTTCGCTAAACAATGAAAATATTGATCTGCAGCCGCTGTCGGTTCCATCTTGATATTATTGAAACGAGGAATGTAACAGCTTTTATACTCCCCTATGCCTTTGTAACGTATAATGCCTATAGCAGATATCCTGATAGTTACGATGTCCACATACCTATACGTAACGTATAGAAACGTGGGAATACAATTTCCGTTTTTTTTCTTTCTTCTCACATATTATCAAGACTATTGGAATCTTTGAAGTTTACGTATCTGTAAATATTATCAAGTTTAATGATAAATTAATGATAAACACTCAACATGAAACCAATTAGTGGTGCCAAGACGACGATAACTTAAATGAAGCACTTCACCGACATCTGTTTCTCACGATACTATATTACATTCCATTAACATTGCTTTCATACATTAAATGCCAACCATTTTTGTTTCGTTGTCCTTGGTGCCCTCGGATTTTCTATTGTGACTCGTTTTGACTTTTCTCGTTTCTGTAAAAAAAATCTTTAGGTTTCATTTCTATGTATGATTTTTTGTCTACTTTATTTGTTGATTTTTCCTTCATATCATTTTGTGATTTTGTTACTGTTTGATTTTTTAACTTAGAAGGATCTTCCATTACATTCTTTCTTTCTTCTTGTGTGTTATCGTCATTCCTGTTCTTTTTGGAATCGTTCATCAATTGCTCATATTTCATATTTGGAATTAAAATCAACTCACGAGCCATATCGTAAGCAAGCCTTTAGAAATATAGGCAACAGTTTTTTTAATTTTCTGTAAACGTTGCCTCCTTTGGATAAGTGTTAGCCGTGAAAGCAACACTTCCCGAATGACTATCTTTTTGTTCAGCAAGACCGTTTTATCTTTGTCTGATATTGGACATACGCCTTTCACCACATTGAATACTATTTCTGCGATGATCTGAAGTTGGTCTCTTGTTAATGTCCTTAACACGTACTCGAATTGTCGAGATGAAGAGATTAAGAGAAAATGAACTAGGCATTTACGTTGTTCTGTCATGTCGCAGGTTGGTAAACGATTGCGTCCTGTCCTGGTAGAATGTTAGTGCGCAACTGATACGCTCTATCTGTACCGGGATAGTTATCTATGAGAAGAAATCCATATTTTAATGAAACGGCCCTTTTGTATGCACTTAAAAAATATTTGGTATTTCCAGGAAACATCTGTCTACCCAAAATGGCGATTTGAGACGGATCTCTTTTCGACTCAAATAGTATAAAAAAATGACAGTTCAGCTAAGTTGTTCGCATCGATTTTCCTTTCTGAAACACGTTTTGCAGTAAAAAAATACGCTGAAGTTGGAATGATTACTACCGACACACATCATGTGAACCAGTTCCTCATCAAATCGACAAGTACAAGGATCTTATGTCCATCCTCAGCACCCCAGTTGTTTAATTCCTCCAAAGATGGCAAACCTTGATAGAAGTGTATGTTTTTGATTGTGTTTTGCATTTCTGTATAGATTTTCTGCCAGAAAGAGTAGAACAATAAATATTAGAGGGGGGAATCTTGAACATGCCATCTGCATGTTCCAGAATTTGTCTGGTTAGTTCCGTTTTACCTCCACCAGAAGGAGCCACGATAAATATGGAGGTCGGGCTTTGAAATTTGACTAGGCTTTCTCTTTCCCACCATGCATCCATGTCAGTGTCTTTCCAGATAATGAAACTGGAATAACATACAGCCATATTTATGTAAAACAAATATAACAACGACTAGATATATAATATTTTATTTATACAACGTTGACAAAAACCTGATACAGTATGAATACAACAATAAAATATATCGTCGATGAAATCATATATACATTGATCGTTTACAGTGAGGTCATTAGTAAGAATGTCTGTTATGGCTTTCATGGAATATCCTCTACAGCGACACATGAGGTAAAACAAAGAATATTGACCGCACACTCTTGTATCCAATCCTTGTATTTTTTTTTCTTATTGATCAGAGTCTTTTCAAATGTGTTCATGTAGCGTTTGATGTATGACGAATAAATACTCGGTGAATTCCAATACGAATCAAAACATTCTAACACTCTATGTTTGGTTATGTAAAATGCTATTCAATGCTTGCCTGGAGACCAATGAGGGTCCGTGTTCACTATCAATCCGTAGGGTATTGATGTTTGTCTCCCGGGTAATTCATCTGCAGCATACACGCCAATAATATTGTTTTTCATCTCTGAGTCAGCCTCTATGGTACATCTTAATTGGTGAGTGTTCATGTTTCTAATACTATGTCTCTTTCTGCATTGATTTCGAAGTATCCCGAATATTCGGCATACACGATGCAACTGGTAGCATGTGCAATGGCCGAGCTAAACTGAACTTCCAACCGAACGCTTCCCTGCTTTAATAAAGACAAATAACTTCCATCGTTCCCAAAATTAGGTTCAATTTCAAAACAATATATTGCGTAACCGCCAGCAAAATCGCTCCGATCCAGTTGATTTCCCGCGTCTTGCAACCATGTATCCGTCACTTCGAACATATTATTGAATGCAGGTATCATGGTAGGGCCACTTGCAGCATTAAAGTTCAATCGCATCACGTTACCCGTCACTGGAACATTATCTACAAACAACCCGATTTGGTTCAAATTAAAGTGTTGGAAATTAAAGTGATTTTTGGTATAATCTCCTGCTGCACCCATGGCATTTACAAATGCGACAACTACTCTGTTTGGTCTTATGGTCTGGAAGAGTTGATCTTGTGCAAAATTGACAGTTCCTTTTGCAACGGCAATCTGCTTCACTTCGGTTTTAGTAAATGGATACTTGGCATTTACCGTTTTCATAATCTCAGCATGTCCATAGATCACGGCAGGGTTAATCTGTACTTTGCAAGCTTTGAGTATGATATCTTCTATCACCACTTTATAATCTGGTGTTGATTGGGACGTCATGAGACAAAATTCGGGTCTAGATTTGGTCAATCTGATATTGATGGCAACTTGATTTAAAATCAAACGGTCCATGTTAAAGACGTCGTGGTAGAGGGGTCCTTCCATATCTACAGTTTTGGACTGGGCAAAATAGAGGGAACGTCTATTCAGCGCCGTGTTCAATCCACCGTTGACATCGTTGTCATCGAGGTGACCTGGTGTATATTTCTCCCATAGCTGTGACGTCAATTGAGAGGTTTTTGCACCACTGCCATATGATAACAACGTCTGAATCATGGCCTTATAAGGGTAATGACTCGTCGTGGAAGAGACGAGTTTACCTTGCATGGTTACCTCCACTTGCGAGAACATGGTTTGCATAAATAAGTTTATGGGGCCTACGTATTCGTCTGCAGCTATATTTTTTTCCATCCGCTTTCACAATCTTGGTTTTGACATACAGTTTCGACCTTTGTAGGTCTACGTATTCCATACCATGTTTACCAGTCATTTCCATGTCTATGATGTTGCCTCTCAATTGAGAGTTAGAACGAACTTCCTGATAATATATGCGCTCCAAAGCCGATTGTTAGGGTGGCATGGTGAAGAGATTGAGTCCGCTTGGTTGGGCCTCTTTGAAATTGTCCATACTCAGAGCTGCCATCGTTTAAGCAAAGATGTCTTTAAAATTTGGTTTCCTGAGTCCTTTTTTTTCGAAATATGTTTGCGAAAATTTTTCTTTATATTTTTTGCCTTCTTTCTTCTTCGAATAACTGACTTTTTAGCAATTTTCCTCGTCTTTTTATTTTTGTTATCTTTGGAGCGCTTTGAGGTCTTCACCGTACGACGTCGTTTTTGTAAACTGTGCGATTCTATTGGACGGTTTCCCTTCATAGCCTTTCCTTTCACTTGAAGTTCCGATTTAGCTTGTTCTACTACTTGTTGGGAAGGTGAAACCAATTCAACTTTCATGGGGATTGATTGGTGTGTATTAACAGAGGTAGTCGCTTCATCGACTGGTACCATAAATGATCCACGTGTGCCTGTGAGAGAACCTCCAATCTGTTTTATTTTTCCACCCGACTGGTCTATGCACGGGTTATGGTATCCTTTGGCCAAATTTTCGTAATATTTCACCCATGTATGAGCATTCGGAACGTACATCTTGTTCATATTAGAAAAATGGGAACGATTTAAAATGTAGTGTCAACGTTGACGGTCGATCTAAAAATGAAGCATAATTGTCTCGTTTGTCTGTTATATAGATATCTATGTCATATAATTCGTTTGTATTTACAGGAATGTAATGGGGTAACTCGGAAATCATAAGCCAATCACCTGGTTTGTTGGGTACGAGCCTTCGAAGTAATGGTTTCTGTTTACCCTCAACGATGGAGTTTTGACAGATACTTGAATGTAAGTATATGGCGTCCTCTTTAGAAAGAGTGCATGAAATATCAGATTCTATTACAGCTACTTTCCACCTTCCATCTAACACCAATGGTGCATTCAAATGTGATTTAAAACGATAGGGTGTGTTCGTGGGAAAATATTGATAAGATTTGTCACTACTAAGAACTACGTAAATGCTCATCTTAACTGTGGTGTTTCCGTAACGTCTGTGATGTCTTTTTCAGAAATCCATTGGTTATATTTGCTTGGCCATCAGTCGAATTTGACAAGCCACTGAGTTTCATCATTTCTCTTCCGTTTTGTAATTTTCTTTTCAATGAACCATCAAGCATTTTCGTCTTTATTTACCTTTTGTAACTCAGATTCGTTAAAGTTACCTTTAATGGCTTCGTCTTGAAAGTCTTTAATCTTATACTTGGGAATACCTTGCATCCGCATGCGTTGGTAGCTTTTGAAAATTTCTCTGGTAAAATGCTCATCAAACGATCGATCAAACATCATGTTTTTGTGGGATATTCTAACCAAATCATCCTTCTTAAATTGAAAGGGTGTTGGATTTTTTTTATTTTTTTTGGTTTCAAGTACATGAACGCCCAAATGTCAGCTTCGTTATTTTTCCTCACGTTCTTTGGTGGTATGTTATTTAAACTTCTATGAGGTGTTGCATTGTAACTTTTGACAATGTCTTGCAGTACATCGATGTAGCGATGGGATCTATTCTTTGTGAAGTAACGATACATCATATTTTTTTTATCGTTTGTATGACGCGTGCCGCCACGTTTGCTTTTGTTGATGAATTTTGGGTGGTAAAATTTTAAACACCTTCATTTTTAAAATATGTACGGGTGACATTAGACGTAAATTCTTTACCGTTATCCGTTCTAATCTTTTTACATTTTCTTCCTTGATCGAAAATGTGTTTAAATTCTTTCACTACTTCCGTTGCTGTTTTATTGTTCAGTGGTTCGATCCAGAGGTATTTAGAGAAGATGTCGATGACAAAGAGGATATATTTGATGTCATCGTTTTCGTTTGCTATGTTTGACACGTCTGCAAGATCAGCATCAAATTGATCATCAATTCCTGCGACGACTACTTTTCCTTTTTTAAAGCTTTGACGAACTGGTTTTTGCAAGCTATAGTCGTCCTGTTTTCACAACCATTTTCTAATTGAGTGTTTGCCAATGTTAGTTATACCCTTGGATTTTATGACTCTGTATAACTTGTCAGTTCCTAAGAAGGCACCTGCAGCGCTTAAATCATAATAGATATTTTTTAAGATGGAGTCGATTTTCTTGCGATCTTGTTTTTTTACCATCGTGTTTTCTGACAAATAGAATATACAACTTTTCATTTACTAAAAACGAAAAAACAAAAAAACAAAAAAACAACAACAACAACAAATACTTTTATTCTAATATAATATGCATGCAAACTTACATATGTTACAAGTGTTACAGTCAAAGGATTATAGTACAATAATTTGAAAATCGTCATTCAGGTGTTTATAATGTCATGAGACTATTTCCACTTCTGCTTCTGAGTTTCATCCAATAAGTGCAAAACAGGTTTAATTATTAAGGTATTATCCTGTGAAATGTCAGTAATATTTTTTTCTTTCTAAGATGATCAACACGTGTGCTGACTAAGGAGCGCAATGTTCGCTTGTAGTCTTTCAACTTCTGTCTGTGTAAGTTGCTGAGATCTAGTCTTCCTTGTAGAATTTTCAAAGTTATTTCACACAAAGTCCTTATTTGATCTATAGTGATGACTTCGATCATCAACTTTCTCTGTGTGGGTTCTGCATGATATAAGGCTTTCATGAAAGCAGAGTTTTGAAAGATACGTCTGCTCATGTTTGAGGTTTATAAAGACTGTTTCAGAACAATTGAAGTGCAAACGTACTTATTCATCGTCAAAGTCATTGCACCTTCGGAGATGCATATTTTTTCACGTCTTTGTGTATTATTTCGACTTTGGGTAGATTAGTCCTACACCATTCAGTGTCTTGTAGTAATTCAATAAAACATTTTCTAGAATGCTCATCAATTTCTACTCTGATTTTTTCATTATATCCCATTTTGTCCATACGTGTCATCTCATTGTCCCACATTTTTCGAACCTCTTAACGATCTACTGTTTCCAATGCCTCTTCCAAATACATATCTAAATGTTCAAATTCAGTCCACATTAAACAAGTGTGTTGTGTTTGACTCGGGGGGCTAACCTCACAACCATAGCATTGCTTTGTTGCTAGAGTAACAATTTCCCCCGCAACTTTTTAGCGAAGACTATGTTGTAAATGCTCATCATGAAACGAATGCTGTCTTCACTCAATTCCATGTTTAATACTATCGTGGTTTTATCTTGAGTGAAGTGAGGTTGAAATGTTGTTTTATATATGGATTGCAAAATAATTTGTGCAATTCAAGGAATTCTTACATGTCTCTTACACATTCTTTTCATTTCAAAATTCCTGACAAGTTTCAAATGTTTCCAAACTTCCATGGGCCTGGTTTCAGTACACTTTTCTATGTAAATACGTTAAAAACGGTACATTACTGGATATCATTTGAGCAAAGAGACAGTTTGATTCCCATTTCAAGTGCTCCGTTTCGATACAGTCGGTTTTATCCCATTGTTTCAGTGTCACATCACAATAGAAACGTGTTACATGGTCACCTATACCCGTGTAGGAAAATCAATTTTGACTCAGATATTTTGGTCGCTGAACTATTTGCTTAGACCAATTTTCAAAAGACTGCTCTCTGTCGATGAAATGCATCTTCGTTGGGTGTACTGGCTTAAAAGTAAATAAATTTGTACACAATGGATCGATTTCTATATCCATTACAATAATAAGTTTGATATTGTCGATATTACTAGTTCTGATGTAGCCCAACCAAAATGCTTGTAAATGAAATGAATCTATGAAAAATAATGCAATATATATTACAATGTAACATTTCTCAAAGAGTTGTCATGCATTCCTATAATTCACATTACGTTGTAATATCAACCACTGACATTCCTGAAATCGTTGTTATGTCAGACATACCAATGCAATATTTTCCCACAGTACATTTTAACCACGTGACATTCCTATAATAGTTCTGACGTCACCCATTGCATTGCAAGATTGTCGGGTCACATTGCAATTTAATTCTTTACATTCCTATCCCTCCACGTTGCAATTACATTCTTACATTCATATGAGGTCACCCATTGCATTGCAAGATTGCTGCCATAATTCCACAAAACACACTACTATAAACATTTATTAAACTTTGTTGGTTTTATTGGAGAAAAGAGAATACTTAGCATTTCGACAAAGATCGGTTTGAAAATGTCAAAAAATCCTGAAATATTCACTGCAAAACGCATCTGAAATCACCATAGACATATATTATATTTTTATGTAATTGTCATAGTAACAATATAGTATACTGTATGTGGGAACTAACCATATTAATATTGAAATAAGCTTTACTGAATAGTAAATTCCTTGATAGTTAGTAATTGACAACTATGGATATTAGGTAAAAGCTGTATACCTAGTAAATTGCTAACAGTATCACTACGAATCGTGATAACGACGAGTCCTGGTGCGGTTAGTTCAGGCAACATAGAAGACATGATACAAAGTCGTGTACCACCACACTATGTATGCAGTACGTCTATATAACATTTCAATAAAATCGAATTTTAAGCAAATAGGAAAGGTTGAATCAAAATGTGTACAATACTCTGAGGGAGACTACATTTTGTGAATGACGTCACGTTATTTGTTCTGTTCGTTCACCAACGTCAGGTTACTGTGTCTTGTTTCACATTCCAATGATATGACGCTATGGCAAAGTAGTTCGGTAGAGAACGTCTCGTGAAAGGTCGCGTCATTATTTTATCACCACACTGTGGTGATACAACATCTTGTATCAGACACATTGTATCAGTTAGGCGACTTTCGTTTATTTCAAAGGAAAACGTATATAATGTTAGATAAATGTTATTACAAAAACGCGTCGTGCGCACTAAATTTAATATCTACGTTATTCCATTGTTTAAAGCCCTTCAATTTCATAGTACATATATTTAGTAAACAATATCAGTACCAAAATACTGATTAATGTACCACTTTCAACACTATTTCAGCTATATGGTGGTATATTTTTATTCTTGGAGGAAATCGCATTACCTCGGAAAAACCACCGACTTGTCGCAAATCACTGACAAACTAGATCACATGATGTTGCATCGAGTACAATTCGGTATCTTCAGGATTCGAATTTACAACTTTTGTAGTGATAGGCATTGGTTGTACATGCATTTATAAATCGATAGTATTATATTCAAGATAAGTGTGCTTCTATTTATTTATTTGTTGTTCTTTACTATTATTATATTTCATATGACAGGCTTCTTAGTCGATGCGATATTGCTATAAAAAACCATTTTGGTCAAATCAACAGTAGTATGTATAATGAGATAGCGATATAATTATTTTTAAAATCATAATTTCCTTCTCTTTTAACAGGAAAGGAGACACATTCTGTTCATTCATGTAGATAATATAACTGGATATATTTTGGAACACATAATGAAGAATAGTTTATTATATAACATTCAGCAACGTTCAATAATGATGCATTGTGGAACCGGAACTCATGTGGACTATTTACAAATCTTCGTAATCTACAGCAGCTTCTCAAGTTGAATTTTATAATGTATTGGTCAAGAATAGAACAGTCTTTAATTTTACAGACCAATACACATAGAACATTATGCTATACTATTGATATGGTAACGATTATCATCATTATTGTAATGTCATTTAAAAAAGCTAGCTTAAGTATGGTAATCAGAACAAGATTTAGAGCAGAAAATGTCATTATTTTATAGCGTATTTAGAAGACAATTTTACAAAATGTTAATTGTTAACCAATACGTGATAACAAAATCATTGATGCGCGGTACACACATAACAAATACATATGACATATTTTGAAAATAAAAATGTTAGAAAATATTAGTACCTTATTTATTTTGTTTTATCTTTTTAATGTTTTGATTTATTTTCCCAATTATTATCTTTAATGAAATCTTCACAATTGTTAGAGAAAAACATAAGCACCAGTACCTTATCCTGGCCTCGTTAATATTAGTAGCATGTAATAACAATAGTGTTAGTTGTGTTATTTAGTATTACAGTGGATAGGAGTTGTATTTAATTTACTTCGAATTCAACAGAAAATACAAATGTATGTGTGAGTGGCTATATACGGTGAAAACTGCAGTCTGCAAAATGAAGAAACCGATACTTTCTGCATTTCTTATTGCAATTTGTTTTTGGTGATTTATATAAACAGTACGTATAACAGAGATGGCAGAATAAACGTAAATGATTCGTTCGTTTCTGGTGATCACATGGTTTCTGATGAACACATTGTTTTAACAGATGTAAATCAATATGGACTGAATAACCCGATTAAATAGCAAAAAGTACAAGCTTTAAATCACAATGCCGATATTAGTTCATGTACCTTTGATTATACACTCCGACAAAAGTTAAGCACCACCCTATATTTTTATCGATATATTTGTTTACATCAATACTGTTAAAACAAAGAAATAGATGTCACAATTTTTTTTACTCTTCTTAAAAGGCTACACCAAGAGCTCTTAAATGACCAAACTACGAAGTATTTATCATCCTGAAAGATGTGACTATGACGTGGCAAAAATGGGTTTAAAACAGGCGCTGGAAAAACGTAAAGCCAATTTGTCTTTGATGGAAGTTTTTAACATTGCATTAAAATGCAGAGTCTTCAGATTTTAAGAATTTTTAAATGCATCTATTGTGCGTATGTGCAAGGCATAAAAATCAATAACGAGTATATCCACCGCATTGATTGTGAAGTTCTGTAACACGCATCGTCATGCTTGGCACAAGACGCATAAGCCGTTCTTGGGGGAACTGTTGCCACTCCTGTAAGATAGAAGTTCTTAAATCGTCAATATTTTGACATTTTGGATTACGGTGGTTCATTTTTCGGCCAATACAGTCCCATACATGCTATATAGGGTTCATGTCTGGCGACATCGCAGGCCATGGAATTGTCTGAACAGCCTCTTGCTTTAAAAAAATGTTGCACAATTCGGACTCTATGTGTCCTAGCGTTGTCGTCCATGAACATTGGCCTGTCAGCCAACGCATGATTGTCGACATGGGGGACTACGCGTGGAGCGAGCACATTGACACGGTATTTTTGGCCTGTCAGATTACCAAGAAGAATGTACAAGTCCAACTTACAGTCAAAGGAAAAACAACCCCAGACAGTTCCACCCCACCCCCAAAGGCAGTTGTGCTCAAAATGTGGTTGTCCTGAAATGAAGTGTTTTGGTGGCGCCAAACCCTTGCCGGGCGTAGCAAAAAACGACTTTCATCAGACCTGTAGACTCGTCTCCATGAGCGAATAGTCCACCCCCAAATGATCATGTGACCAGTCAAATTGAGCATGGCGATGACGTAATGTCAACTGTGGACGTTTTATGGGTCGTCGCGCTCTCATTCCCTGATGTTGGAGGCGTATGATTACAGTGTGTGTACTAATGTGGCATCCAAACGCTAAATTACCACGAAGTGCACCAGCTGTGCTGAACGTCCGTTGCCGTGCCCGTCTGGATATGAGCTGGTCCTCTCTCGGCGTCGTTTTGCGACGTCTACCTGCACGTGGACGGTCAGTAACATTCCCCGTTTGACGAAAATCAGTCGTCCAATGATAGAATGGTTAACCCTGAAGCATTCTTCCAGTCTTCTATGGCAAAAACCACCGTAATGTATGCCAACAGCTTGCCACCTTTTTGGTATGGTTAATTTTCACCGCACCATACCAAACCAATAGAAAATGAAACTTAAAACTCTACACAAAAAAATCAGCTTTTGTTCGCAAACACAAATGCTGAAAAGTACATGTGGCACATTATACACCGTATCATATACACATCAATAACAATCGACCAATAACCTGTTTCACAGGTAAGTAAGTATGTGTGTGCAGGTAACGAAAACAGCAAACCGATTTGAAATAAGTTCATTATTAGAAAAGATATTATTGAAACAAGTCAGGTGGTCCTTAACTTTTATCGGACTGTATATAATTGAATAAACTTGCAATCAATTTAGCTAAAAAATAAAATAAATATAGTATTAGATATTTAGGGATTGGAAATATGGAAGGCATGCGTATTCTGGATGAAGACAATTTACAGATATATATCTTATATACAAGTACATTAATATCTTCCAATGAACATGAACTTAAAAAGTTAAGAAAATGTTCCTATTTCACAATACAGCTTGATACTGATGTAACTTCTTTAGATATGATAACCAGAAATATAGCAGGAAACTCAATCTTAATCTCGGCCATTATTGAAGATGACTTTAGTCGGTTCAACTATTTGATACATTATGCTAGATAACTAAAAGGTCTCGGCATTTTGACTTCTCTGATTGATATGCGATTCCACCAAGGTAAATGCCACATGTTCCACGCCATTCAACCAATAGAACATGACATGCAATTTACATTTACATCTACAAACCTTTGTATCATCAAACCAAGTATATGAGCAAATATATGACTAAATTCAGTGTATGTGTGTCGGTAGCCAACATCCATCTCATTTCTACTTCGACAGTAAAAACCTCATGTGTTGTCATTTCGAA
>MJUT01059176.1:12279-41938 GCA_002080005.1 Gigantidas platifrons
TGTCTGTCCTTATCAAGTGTACTGTCCCTCATTATTTCTTTTGTATCTTCAAACTCTTCTTGTATATCCTTCTTCGGTGTATGGTCCCTAATTACTCCTTTTGTATCTTCAAACTCTTCTTGTATGTCCTTCCTCAGTTTACTTCCTCCGAGACTCCTTTTGTATCATCAAGCTCTTCTTGTATGTCCTTCGGTGTACAGTATCTGATTATTCCTTTTGTATCTTCAAATTGTTCTTTTCTGTCCTTCCTTGGTGTATGGCCCCTGAATACTTGTTTTGTATCTTCAAACTCTTCTTGTGTGTCTTTTGTCTCTCCACTGCGTCTGACTACTCCTTTTGTATCTTCAAACTCTTCTTATCTGTTCTTCCTTGGTGTATGTCCCCTGACTACTCATTTTGTATCTTCAAACTCTTCTTGTCTGTCCTTCTTCGGTTTACGCCTCCTTTTGTATATATTCATATATTCAAATACACTTTGGTATAGAATAACCACTTTAATATTAACAACAAACGGTAAGTAGCGTCACACTCTTGTGTTAATGACTTCATTCAATAACTTCAGGAATAATACTGCACCCGACGTTACGGTTATACAGGAAACGTCGCAAAAAAAGGGTTGACAGTAACACGACGGGTGCAGAAGTTGCTAGTCCTTCTGAAACACATGTGTTCATCCGTAGTTTTGGTAGTGCTCGTATCTTTAATTTTCTTTGCAATATTTTGTAGATCGTGATATGTCCTTTTGTTGTTTTTTCTTTTGGTCATTGTGTTATCATTCCGTCTTTGGTGTACGGCTCTTGATTACTCCTTTTGTATCTTCAAACCATCCTTGTATGTCCTTCTTCGGTGTATGGCTCTTGATTACTCCTCTTGTATCTTCAAACTCTTCTTGTCTGTCTTTCTTCAGTGTACGGAACCTGATTACTACATGTGTATCTTCGAACTATTCGTGTCTGTCCTTCTATGTACGGCCCCTGCTTACTCATTTTGTATCTTCAAACTCTTTTAGTCTGTCCTTCTTCGGTTTACGCCCCCTGATTACTCCTTTAGTATATATTCATATATTCAAATACATTTTGGCATAGAATAACCACATTGAAATTAAAAACAAATGGTAAGTAGCCTCACACTGTTGTGTTAATGACTTCATTCAATAACTTCAGGAATTATACTGCACCCGACATTACGATTAAATACGAAACGTCGCAGCCAAAGGGTTAACAGTAAAACGACTGGTGCAGAAGTTGATAGTCCTTCTGAAACACATGTGTTGATCCGTAATTTTAGTAGTGCTCGGATCTTTAATTTTCTTTGCAATATTTTGTAGATTGTGATATGTCCTTTTTTATCATTGTGTTCTCATTCCGTCTTTGGTGTGCGGCCCCTGATTACTCCTCTTGTATCTTCAAACCATCCTTGTATGTCCTTCTTCAGTATACGGACCCTGATTACTACTTTTGTATCTTCAAACTCTTCTTTTCTGTACTTTGATGTAGGGCCTCTGCTTACTCCTTTTCTCTCTTCAAACTATTCTTGTCTGTCCTTATCAAGTGTACTGTCCCTCATTATTTCTTTTGTATCTTCAAACTCTTCTTGTATATCCTTCTTCGGTGTACGGTCCCTAATTACTCCTTTTGTATCTTCAAACTCTTCTTGTATGTCCTTCCTCAGTTTACTTCCTCCGAGACTCCTTTTGTATCATCAAGCTCTTCTTGTATGTCCTTCGGTGTACAGTATCTGAATATTCCCTTTGTATCTTCAAACTCACCTTGTCTGTCCTTCTTCGGTGTACGGCCCCTGATTACTCATGTTGTGTCTTCAAACTCTTCTGGTCTGTCCTGTTTCGATCTACTGCCCCTGTTTACTCATTTTGTATCTTCAAACTTTTCTTGTCTGTCCCTATTCGGTTTACGACCCCTGATAACTCCGTTTGTATCTTTAAGCTCTTCCTGTCTGTCCCCATTCGGTTTATGGTCCTTGATTACTTCTTTAGTATCTTCAAGCTCTTCTTGTCTGTCCTTATTCCGTATATGACCCCTGATTACTCTTTTTGTATCTTCAAATTGTTCTTTTCTGTCCTTCCTTGGTGTATGGCCCCTGAATACTTGTTTTGTATCTTCATACTCTTCTTGTGTGTCTTTTGTCTCTCCACTGCGTCTGACTACTCCTTTTGTATCTTCAAACTCTTCTTATCTGTTCTTCCTTGGTGTATGTCCCCTGACTACTCATTTTGTATCTTCAAACTCTTCTTGTCTGTCCTTCTTCGGTTTACGCCTCCTTTTGTATATATTCATATATTCAAATACACTTTGGTATAGAATAACCACTTTAATATTAACAACAAACGGTAAGTAGCGTCACACTCTTGTGTTAATGACTTCATTCAATAACTTCAGGAATAATACTGCACCCGACGTTACGGTTATACAGGAAACGTCGCAAAAAAGGGTTGACAGTAACACGACGGGTGCAGAAGTTGCTAGTCCTTCTGAAACACATGTGTTCATCCGTAGTTTTGGTAGTGCTCGTATCTTTAATTTTCTTTGCAATATTTTGTAGATCGTGATATGTCCTTTTGTTGTTTTTTCTTTTGGTCATTGTGTTATCATTCCGTCTTTGGTGTACGGCTCCTGATTACTCCTTTTGTATCTTCAAACCATCCTTGTATGTCCTTCTTCGGTGTATGGCTCTTGATTACTCCTCTTGTATCTTCAAACTCTTCTTGTCTGTCTTTCTTCAGTGTACGGAACCTGATTCCTACATGTGTATCTTCGAACTATTCGTGTCTGTCCTTCTATGTACGGCCCCTGCTTACTCATTTTGTATCTTCAAACTCTTTTAGTCTGTCCTTCTTCGGTTTACGCCCCCTGATTACTCCTTTAGTATATATTCATATATTCAAATACATTTTGGCATAGAATAACCACTATAAAATTAAAAACAAATGGTAAGTAGCCTCACACTGTTGTGTTAATGACTTCATTCAATAACTTCAGGAATTATACTGCACCCGACATTACGATTAAATACGAAACGTCGCAGCCAAAGGGTTAACAGTAAAACGACTGGTGCAGAAGTTAATAGTCCTTCTGAAACACATGTGTTGATCCGTAATTTTAGTAGTGCTCGTATCTTTAATTTTCTTTGGAATATTTTGTAGATTGTGATATGTCCTTTTTTATCATTGTGTTCTCATTCCGTCTTTGGTGTGCTGCCCCTGATTACTCCTCTTGTATCTTCAAACCATCCTTGTATGTCCTTCTTCAGTATACGGACCCTGATTACTACTTTTGTATCTTCAAACTCTTCTTTTCTGTACTTTGATGTAGGGCCTCTGCTTACTCCTTTTCTCTCTTCAAACTATTCTTGTCTGTCCTTATCAAGTGTACTGTCCCTCATTATTTCTTTTGTATCTTCAAACTCTTCTTGTATATCCTTCTTCGGTGTACGGTCCCTAATTACTCCTTTTGTATCTTCAAACTCTTCTTGTATGTCCTTCCTCAGTTTACTTCCTCCGAGACTCCTTTTGTATCATCAAGCTCTTCTTGTATGTCCTTCGGTGTACAGTATCTGATTATTCCTTTTGTATCTTCAAACTCTTCTTGTGTGTCTTTTGTCTCTCCACTGCGTCTGACTACTCCTTTTGTATCTTCAAACTCTTCTTATCTGTTCTTCCTTGGTGTATGACTCCTGATTACTCTTTTTGTATCTTCAAATTGTTCTTTTCTGTCCTTCCTTGGTGTATGGCCCCTGAATACTTGTTTTGTATCTTCAAACTCTTCTTGTGTGTCTTTTGTCTCTCCACTGCGTCTGACTACTCCTTTTGTATCTTCAAACTCTTCTTATCTGTTCTTCCTTGGTGTATGTCCCCTGACTACTCATTTTGTATCTTCAAACTCTTCTTGTCTGTCCTTCTTCGGTTTACGCCTCCTTTTGTATATATTCCTATATTCAAATACACTTTGGTATAGAATAACCACTTTAATATTAACAACAAACGGTAAGTAGCGTCACACTCTTGTGTTAATGACTTCATTCAATAACTTCAGGAATAATACTGCACCCGACGTTACGGTTATACACGAAACGTCGCAAAAAAAGGGTTGACAGTAACACGACGGGTGCAGAAGTTGCTAGTCCTTCTGAAACACATGTGTTCATCCGTAGTTTTGGTAGTGCTCGTATCTTTAATTTTCTTTGCAATATTTTGTAGATCGTGATATGTCCTTTTGTTGTTTTTTCTTTTTGTCATTGTGTTATCATTCCGTCTTTGGTGTACGGCTCCTGATTACTCCTTTTGTATCTTCAAACCATCCTTGTATGTCCTTCTTCGGTGTACGGCTCTTGATTACTCCTCTTGTATCTTCAAACTCTTCTTGTCTGTCTTTCTTCAGTGTACGGAACCTGATTACTACATGTGTATCTTCGAACTATTCGTGTCTGTCCTTCTATGTACGGCCCCTGCTTACTCATTTTGTATCTTCAAACTCTTTTAGTCTGTCCTTCTTCGGTTTACGCCCCCTGATTACTCCTTTAGTATATATTCATATATTCAAATACATTTTGGCATAGAATAACCACTATAAAATTAAAAACAAATGGTAAGTAGCCTCACACTGTTGTGTTAATGACTTCATTCAATAACTTCAGGAATTATACTGCACCCGACATTACGATTAAATACGAAACGTCGCAGCCAAAGGGTTAACAGTAAAACGACTGGTGCAGAAGTTGATAGTCCTTCTGAAACACATGTGTTGATCCGTAATTTTAGTAGTGCTCGTATCTTTAATTTTCTTTGGAATATTTTGTAGATTGTGATATGTCCTTTTTTATCATTGTGTTCTCATTCCGTCTTTGGTGTGCGGCCCCTGATTACTCCTCTTGTATCTTCAAACCATCCTTGTATGTCCTTCTTCAGTATACGGACCCTGATTACTACTTTTGTATCTTCAAACTCTTCTTTTCTGTACTTTGATGTAGGGCCTCTGCTTACTCCTTTTCTCTCTTCAGACTATTCTTGTCTGTCCTTATCAAGTGTACTGTCCCTCATTATTTCTTTTGTATCTTCAAACTCTTCTTGTATATCCTTCTTCGGTGTACGGTCCCTAATTACTCCTTTTGTATCTTCAAACTCTTCTTGTATGTCCTTCCTCAGTTTACTTCCTCCGAGACTCCTTTTGTATCATCAAGCTCTTCTTGTATGTCCTTCGGTGTACAGTATCTGATTATTCCTTTTGTATCTTCGAACTTTTCCTGTCTGTCCTTCTTCAGTGTGCTGCCTCTGAATATTCCCTTTGTATCTTCAAACTCACCTTGTCTGTCCTTCTTCGGTGTACGGCCCCTGATTACTCATGTTGTGTCATCAAACTCTTCTGGTCTGTCCTGTTTCGATCTACTGTCCCTGTTTACTCATTTTGTATCTTCAAACTTTTCTTGTCTGTCCCTATTCGGTTTACGACCCCTGATAACTCCGTTTGTATCTTTAAGCTCTTCCTGTCTGTCCCCATTCGGTTTATGGTCCTTGATTACTTCTTTAGTATCTTCAAGCTCTTCTTGTCTGTTCTTATTCCGTATATGACCCCTGATTACTCTTTTTGTATCTTCAAATTGTTCTTCTCTGTCCTTCCTTGGTGTATGGCCCCTGAATACTTCTTTAGTATCTTCAAACTCTTCTTGTGTGTCTTTTGTCTCTCCACTGCGTCGGACTACTCCTTTTGTATCTTCAAACTCTTCTTATCTGTTCTTCCGTGGTGTATGACCCCTGATTACTCTTTTTGTATCTTCAAATTGTTCTTTTCTGTCCTTCCTTGGTGTATGGCCCCTGAATACTTGTTTTGTATCTTCAAACTCTTCTTGTGTGTCTTTTGTCTCTCCACTGCGTCTGACTACTCCTTTTGTATCTTCAAACTCGTCTTGTCTGTTCTTCCTTGGTGTATGTCCCCTGACTACTCATTTTGTATCTTCAAACTCTTCTTGTCTGTCCTTCTTCGGTTTACGCCTCCTTTTGTATATATTCATATATTCAAATACACTTTGGTATAGAATAACCACTTTAATATTAACAACAAACGGTAAGTAGCGTCACACTCTTGTGTTAATGACTTCATTCAATAACTTCAGGAATAATACTGCACCCGACGTTACGGTTATACACAAAACGTCGCAAAAAAAGGGTTGACAGTAACACGACGGGTGCAGAAGTTGCTAGTCCTTCTGAAACACGTGTGTTCATCCGTAGTTTTGGTAGTGCTCGTATCTTTAATTTTCTTTGCAATATTTTGTAGATCGTGATATGTCCTTTTGTTGTTTTTTCTTTTGGTCATTGTGTTATCATTCCGTCTTTGGTGTACGGCTCCTGATTACTCCTTTTGTATCTTCAAACCATCCTTGTATGTCCTTCTTCGGTGTACGGCTCTTGATTACTCCTCTTGTATCTTCAAACTCTTCTTGTCTTTCTTTCTTCAGTGTACGGAACCTGATTACTACATGTGTATCTTCGAACTATTCGTGTCTGTCCTTCTATGTACGGCCCCTGCTTACTCATTTTGTATCTTCAAACTCTTTTAGTCTGTCCTTCTTCGGTTTACGCCCCCTGATTACTCCTTTAGTATATATTCATATATTCAAATACATTTTGGCATAGAATAACCACTATAAAATTAAAAACAAATGGTAAGTAGCCTCACACTGTTGTGTTAATGACTTCATTCAATAACTTCAGGAATTATACTGCACCCGACATTACGATTAAATACGAAACGTCGCAGCCAAAGGGTTAACAGTAAAACGACTGGTGCAGAAGTTGATAGTCCTTCTGAAACACATCTGTTGATCCGTAATTTTAGTAGTGCTCGTATCTTTAATTTTCTTTGGAATATTTTGTAGATTGTGATATGTCCTTTTTTATCATTGTGTTCTCATTCCGTCTTTGGTGTGCGGCCCCTGATTACTACTTTTGTATCTTCAAACTCTTCTTTTCTGTACTTCAATGTAGGGCCTCTGCTTACTCCTTTTCTCTCTTCAAACTATTCTTGTCTGTCCTTATCCAGTGTACTGTCCCTCATTATTTCTTTTGTATCTTCAAACTCTTCTTGTATGTCCTTCTTCGGTGTACGGTCCCTAATTACTCCTTTTGTATCTTCAAACTCTTCTTGTATGTCCTTCCTCATTTTACTTCCCCTGAGACTCCTTTTGTATCATCAAGCTCTTCTTGTATGTCCTTCGGTGTACAATATCTGATTATTCCTTTTCTATCTTCGAACTTTTCCTGTCTGTCCTTCTTCGGTGTGCTACCTCTGAATATTCATTTTGTATGTTCAAACTCACCTTGTCTGTCCTTCTTCGGTGTACGGCCCCTGATTACTCATGTTGTATCTTCAAACTCTTCTGGTCTGTCCTGTTTTGATCTACTGCCCCTGTTTACTGAATTTGTATCTTCAAGCTCTTCCTGTCTGTCCCTATTCGGTTTATGGTCCTTGCTTACTTCTTTAGTATCTTCAAACTCTTCTTGTGTGTCCTTCTTCGGTTTTAGCTTCCTTTTGTATATATTCATATATTCAAATACACTTTGGTATAGAATAACCACTTTAAAATTAAAAACAAACGGTAAGTAGCGTGACACTCTTGTGTTAATGGCGTCATTCAATAACTTCAGGAATAATACTGCACCCGACGTTACGATTATACACGAAACGTCGCAAAAAAAAAGGGTTGACAGTAACACGACGGGTGCAGAAGTTGCTAGTCCTTCTGAAACACATGTGTTCATCCGTAGTTTTGGTAGTGCTCGTATCTTTAATTTTCTTTGCAATATTTTGTAGATCGTGATATGTCCTTTTGTTGTTTTTTTTCTTTTGGTCATTGTGTTATCATTCCGTCTTTGGTGTACGGCTCATGATTACTCCTTTTGTATCTTCAAACCATCCTTGTATGTCCTTCTTCGGTGTACGGCTCTTGATTACTCCTCTTGTATCTTCAAACTCCTCTTGTCTGTCTTTCTTCAGTGTACGGCACCTGATTACTACATGTGTATCTTCGAACTATTCTTGTCTGTCCTTCTATGTACGGCCCCTGCTTACTCATTTTGTATCTTCAAACTCTTCTAGTCTGTCCTTCTTCGGTTTACGCCCCTGATTACTCCTTTTGTATATATTCATATATTGAAATACATTTTGGTATACAATAATCACTTTAAAATTAAAAACAAACGGTAAGTAGCGTCACACTCTTGTGTTAATGGCGTCATTCAATAACTTCAGGAATAATACTGCACCCGACGTTACGATTATACACGAAACGTCGCAAAAAAAAAGGATTGACCGTAACACGACGGGTGCAGAAGTTGCTAGTCCTTCTGAAACACATGTGTTCATCCGTAGTTTTGGTAGTGCTCGTATCTTTAATTTTCTTTGCAATATTTTGTAGATCGTGATATGTCCTTTTGTTGTTTTTTTTCTTTTGGTCATTGTGTTATCACTCCGTCTTTGGTGTACGGCTCATGATTACTCCTTTTGTATCTTCAAACCATCCTTGTATGTCCTTCTTCGGTGTACGGCTCTTGATTACTCCTCTTGTATCTTCAAACTCTTCTTGTCTGTCTTTCTTCAGTGTACGGCACCTGATTACTACATGTGTATCTTCAAACTATTCTTGTCTGTCCTTCTATGTACGGCCCCTGCTTACTCATTTTGTATCTTCAAACTCTTCTAGTCTGTCCTTCTTCGGTTTACGCCCCTGATTACTCCTTTTGTATATATTCATATATTCAAATACATTTTGGTATACAATAACCACTATAAAATTAAAAACAAATGGTAAGTAGCGTCACACTGTTGTGATAATGACTTCATTCAATAACTTCAGGAATTATACTGCACCCGACATTACGATTAAACGCGAAACGTCGCAGCCAAAGGGTTAACAGTAAAACGACTGGTGCAGAAGTTGCTAGTCCTTCTGAAACACATGTGTTCATCCGTAGTTTTAGTAGTGCTTGTATCTTTAATTTTGTTTGTAATATTTTGTAGATCGTTATTTGTCCTTTTGTTTTTTTTTCTTTTGGTCACTGTGTTCTCATTTTTTCTTTGGTGTACGATCACTGATTACTCCTTGTGTATCTTGGAAATGCTATTGCATGTCCTTCTTCAGTCTACCGACCCTGATTAACACTTGTGTATCTTCAAATTCTTCTTATTTGTCCTTCTTCGGTGTACGGTCCCTGATTATTCCTTTTGTATCTTCAAACTCTGCTTATATGTCCTTCCTTAGTGTACTGCCCCTGATTACTCCTTTTGTATCTTCAAACTCTGCGTGTATGCCCTTCCTTAGTGTACTGCCCCTGATTACTCCTTTTGTATCTTCAAACTCTGCTTGTATGTCCTTCCTTAGTGTACTGCCCCTGATTACTCCTTTTGTATCTTCAAACTCTGCGTGTATGCCCTTCCTTAGTGTACTGCCCCTGATTACTCCTTTTGTATCTGCAAACTCTTCTTGTCAGTCCTTCCTCGATTTACGGCTCTTGATTAGTCCTTTTGTATCTTCAAAATGTTCTTAGCTGTCCTTCCTTGGGGTACGGCCCCTGATAACTGCTTTGTATCTTCAAACTCTTCTTGTATGTCCTTCTGCGGTGTATGGCCCCTAGTTACTCCTGTTGTATCTTCAAACTATTCTGGTCTGTCTTTTTTCGGTATAAAGCCCCTGATTACTCATTTTGTATCTTCAAACTCTACTTGTGTGTCCTTCTTCGGTTTACGCCCCCTGATTACGCATTTTGTGTCTTCAAACTCTTCTTGTCTGTCCTTATTCGGTGTACGACCCCTGTTAACTTCGTTTGTATCTTCAAGCTCTTCCTGGATGTCCTTCTTCTGTGTACGGCCACTGATTACTCCTTTTGTATCTTCAAACTCTTCTTGTCTGTCCCCATTCGATGTATGGTCCATGATTACTCCTTTTGTATCCTCAAACTCTTCTTGTTTGTCCTTCCTATGTGTACTGCCCAAGATTTCTACTTTTGCATCATCAAACTCTTCTTCTATGTCCTTCGTCGTACGGTATCTGATTACTCCTTTTGTGTCTTCAAACTCTTCTTGTCGGTCCTTCTTTGGTGTATTGTCTCTGATTACTCCTTTTTTTATCTTCAAACTCTTCTTGTCTGTCTTCTTCGATGTACGGCTCCTGATTACTCCTTTTGTATCTCCAAACCCTTCTTATCTGTCCTTCCTTTGTGTACGGCCCTTGATAACGCCTTTTGTATCTTCAAACTCTTCTTATCTGTCCTTCCTTTGTGCACGGGACCTGATTACGCCTTTTGTATCTTAAAGTGATTTGTTTGTCCTTCTTCGGTGTGATTGCCCGTGAATATTTGTTTTGTATCTTCAAACTCACCTTGTCTGTCGTTCTTCGGATTACGGACCCTGATCACTTCTTTTGTATCTTCAGACTCTTCTTATCTGCCCTTCCTTGGTGTACGACCCTGATTACTCCTTTTGTATCTTCAAGCTATTTATTTGTCCTTCTTCGCTGTGCTACCCCTGAATATTCCTTTTGTATCTTCAAACTCACCTTGTCTGTCCTTATTCGGTGTACGCCCCCTGGTAGCTAGGTTTATATCTTCACCTTCGTCCTTTATGTTCTTCTTCGGTGTACGGCCCCTGATTACTTCTTTTGTATCTTCAGACTCTTCTTGTCTGCCCTTCCTTGGTGTACGACCCTGATTACTTCTTTTGTATCTTCAGACTCTTCTTGTCTGTCCCCATTCGGTGTATGGTCACTGATTACTCATTTTGTATCTTCAAACTCTCCTTGTGTGTTCTTCATTGGTTTACGCCCCCTAATTATTCCTTTTGCATCTTCAAACTCTTCTTGTCTGTCCTATTCGGTGTGCGACCCCTGTTAACTCCGTTTTGCCCCTGATTACTCCTTTTGTATCTGCAAACTCTTCTTGTCAGTCCTTCCTCGATTTACGGCTCTTGATTAGTCATTTTGTATCTTCAAAATGTTCTTAGCTGTCCTTCCTTGGGGTACGGCCCCTGATAACTTGCTTTGTATCTTCAAACTCTTCTTGTATGTCCTTCTGCGGTGCATGGCCCCTAGTTACTCCTGTTGTATCTTCAAGCTCTTCTGGTCTGTCCTTTTTCGGTATAAAGCCCCTGATTACTCATTTTGTATCTTCAAACTCTACTTGTGTGTCCTTCTTCAGTTTACGCCCCCTGTTACGCATTTTGTGTCTTCAACTCTTCTTGTCTGTCCTTATTCGGTGTACGACCCCTGCTAACTTCGTTTGTATCTTCAAGCTCTTCCTGTATGTCCTTCTTCTGTGTACGGCCACTGATTACTCCTTTTGTATCTCAAACTCTTCTTGTCTGTCTCCATTCGATGTATGGTCCATGATTACTCCTTTTGTATCCTCAAACTCTTCTTGTTTGTCCTTCCTATGTGTACTGCCCATGATTTCTACTTTTGCATCATCAAACTCTTCTTCTATGTCCTTCGGCGTACGGTATCTGATTACTCCTTTTGTGTCTTCAAACTCTTCTTGTCTGTCCTTCTTTGGTGTATTGTCTCTGATTACTCCTTTTTTTATCTTCAAACTCTTCTTGTGTGTCTTCTTCGATGTACGGCTCCTGATTACTCCCTTTGTATCTTCAAACTCTTCTTATCTGTCCTTCCTTTGTGCACGGGACCTGATTACTCCTTTTGTATCTTCAAGTGATTTGTTTGTCCTTCTTCGGTGTGATTGCCCGTGAATATTTGTTTTGTATCTTCAAACTCACCTTGTCTGTCCTTCTTCGGATTACGGACCCTGATCACTTCTTTTGTATCTTCAGACTCTTCTTATCTGCCCTTCCTTGGTGTACGACCCTGATTACTCCTTTTGTATCTTCAAGCTATTTATTTGTCCTTCTTCGGTGTGCTACCCCTGAATATTCCTTTTGTATCTTCAAACTCACCTTGTCTGTGCTTCTTCGGCTTACGGATCATGATTACTTCTTTTGTATCTTCAAAGTCTTCTTGTCTGTCCCCATTCGGTGTATGGGGACTGATTACTCATTTTGTATCTTCAAACTCTTCTTGTCTGTCCTTCTTCGGTGTACGCCCCCTGGTAACTAGGTTTATATCTTCACCTTCGTCCTGTATGTTCTTCTTCGGTGTACGGCCCCTGATTACTTCTTTTGTATCTTCAGACTCTTCTTGTCTGTCCCCATTCGGTGTATGGTCACTGATTACTCATGTTGTATCTTCAAACTCTCCTTGTGTGTTCTTCATTGGTTTACGCCCCCTAATTATTCCTTTTGCATCTTCAAACTCTTCTTGTCTGTCCTATTCGGTGTACGACCCCTGTTAACTCCGTTCGTATCTTCAAGCTCTTCCTGTATGTCCTTCTTCTGTGTACGGTCCCTGATTATTCCTTTTTTATCTTCAAACTCTTCTTGTATGTTCTTCATCGGTGTACGGTGCCTGATTACTCCTTTTGTATCTACAAACTCTTCTTGTGTGTCCTTCCGCAGTGTACTGCCACTGATTACTCCTGTTGTATCGTCAAGCTCTTCCTGTATGTCCTTCGGTATACGGTATCTGATTATTCCTTTTGTATGTTCAAACTCTTCTAGTCTGTACAGCTCCTGATTACTCCTTTTGTATCTTCAGACTCTTCTTATCTGCCCTTCCTTGGTGTACGGGCCCTCATTACTCCTTTTGTATCTTCAAGCTATTTGTTTGTCCTTCTTCGGTGTGCTACCCCTGAATATTCTTTTCGTATCTGCAAACTCACCTTGTCTGTGCTTCTTCGGCCTACGGATCCTGATTACTTCTTTTGTATCTTCAAAGTCTTCTTGTCTGTCCCCATTCGGTGTATGGGGACTGATTACTCATTTTGTATCTTCAAACTCTTCTTGTCTGTCCTTCTTCGGTGTACGGTCCCTAATTATTCCTTTTGTATCTTCAAACTCTTCTTGTCTGTCCTTCTTCGGTGTATTGTCCCTGATTAATTCGTTTCTTTCTTTAAACTCTTCTTGTATGTCCTTCTTCGGTGTACGGAACCTAATTATTGCTTTTGTATCTTCAAACTCTTCTTGTCTGTCCTTCTTCGGTGTACGGTCCCTGATTACTCCTTTTGTATCTTCAAACTCTTCTTGTATGTCCTTCTTCTGTGTACGAACCCTAATTATTCCTTTTGTATCTTCAAACTTTTCTTGTCTGTCCTTCTTCGGTGTACGGTCCCTGATTACTCCTTTCGAATCTTCAAACTCTTCTTGTCTGTCCTTCTTCGGTGTACGGTCCCTGATTACTCCTTTTGTATCTTCAAACTCTTCTTGTATGTCCTTCTTCTGTGTACGAACCCTAATTATTCCTTTTGTATCTTCAAACTCTTCTTGTCTGTCCTTCTTCGGTGTACGGTCCCTGATTACTCCTTTCATATCTTCAAACTCTTCTTGTCTGTCCTTCTTCGGTGTACGGTCCCTGATTACTCCTTTTGTATCTTCAAACTCTTCTTGTATGTCCTTCTTGTGTGTACGGACCCTAATTATTCCTTTTGTATCTTCAAACTCTTCTTGTCTGTCCTTCTTCGGTGCACGGTCCCTGATTACTCCTTTTGTATCTTCAAACTCTTCTTGTATGTCCTTCTTCTGTGTACGGACCATAATTACTCCTTTTGTATCTTCAAATTCTTCTTGTCTGTCTTTCGTCGGTGTACGCCCCCTGATAACTCCTTTTGTATCTTCAAACTCTTCCTGTATGTCCTTCTTCGGTGTACGGAACATAATCATTCGTTTTGTATCTTCAAACTCTTCTTGTCTGTCCTTCTTCGGTGTCCGGTCCCTGACTACTCCTTTTGTATCTTCAAACTCTTCTTGTATGTCCTTCTTCTGTGTACGGACCCTAATTATTCCTTTTGTATCTTCAAAGTCTTCTTGTCTGTCCTTCCTCGGTGTAGGGCTCCTGTTTACTCCTTGTTTATCTTCAAACTGACCTTGTCTGTCCTTCTACCGTTTACGAACCCTGATCACTCGTTTTGTATCTTCAAACTCGTCTTGTCTGTCCTTCTTCGGTGTACGGTCCCTGATTACTCTTTTTGTATCTTCAAACTCTTCTTATAAGTCCTTCCTCAGTGTACTCCCCCTTATTACTCCTTTCGTATCATCAAGCTCTTCTTATATGTTCTTCGGTGTACGGTATCTGATTACTCCTTTTGTATGTTCAAACTCTTCTTATCTGTCCTTCCTTTGTGTATGGGACCTGATTACTCCTTTTGTATCTTCAAGCGATTTGTCTGTCCTTCTTCGGTGTGCTTGCCCGTTAATATTCGTTTTGTATCTTCAAACTCACCTTGTGTGCCCTTCCTCGGCTTACGAACCCTGATCACTTCTTTTGTATCTTCAACCATTCTTGTATGTCCTTATTCGGTGTACGCCTCCTGATTACTCCTGTTGCATCTTCAAGCTCTTCTTGAGTGTCCTTATTCGGTGTACGACCCCCGATAACTCCGTTTGTATCTTCAATTTCTTCCTGTATGTCCGTCGTCGATGTATGGCCCCTGCATACTCTTTTTGTATCTTCAAACTCTTCTTGTCTGTCCTTATTCGGTGAACTGCCCCTCATTACTAATTTTGTATCTTCAAACTCTCCTTGTCTGTTCTTCATCGGATTACGCCCCCTGATTACCCCTTTTGTATCTTCAAGCTCTTCTTGTCTGTCCCGATTCAGTGTATGGTCCCTGATTACTTCTTTTGTATCTTCAAACTCTTCTTGTCTGTCCTTATTCGGTGAACTGCCCCTCATTACTAATTTTGTATCTTCAAACTCCCCTTGTCTGTTATTCATCGGTTCACGCCCTCTGATTACCCCTTTTGTATCTTCAAACTCTTCTTGTCTGTCCCGATTCAGTGTATGGTCCCTGATTACTTCTTTTGTATCTTCAAACTCTCCTTGCCTGTTCTTCATCGGTTTACGCCCCCTAATTATTCCTTTTGCATCTTCAAACTCTTCTTGTCTGTCCTTCTTCGGTGTACGGTCCATTATTACTCATTTTGTATCTTCAAACTCTTCTTGTATATCCGTTTTCGGTGTCCTGACCCTGATTACTCCTGTTATATTCTCAAACTCTTCTTGTGTGTCCTTCCTATGTGTACTGCCCATTATTTCTGCTTTTGTATCATCAAACTCGTCTTGTATGTCCTTCGGTGTACGGTATCTGATTACTCCTTTTGTATCTTCAAACTCTTCTTGTCTGTCCTTCTTTGGGGTATTGTCCCTGATTACTCCTTTTTCATCTTCAAACACTTCTTATCTGTCCTTCCTCGGTGTTCTGCTCCTGATTACTCATTTTGTATCTTCAAACACTTTTTGTCTGTCCTTCTTCGGCTTACGCCCCCTGATTACTCCTTTTGTATATATTCATATATCCAAATACATTTGTGTATGGAATGACCACTTCAATATTAAAAAGAAACGGTAAGTAGCGTCACACTGTAGTTTTAATGACTTCATTGAATAACGTCAGGAATAATACTGCACACGACGTTACGATTATACACGAAACGTCGCAGCCAAATGGTTAAGAGTAGCACGACGGGTGCAGAAGTTGCTAATCCTTCTGAAACACATGTGTTCATCCGTAGTTTTAGTAGTGCTTGTATCTTTAATTTTCTTTGTAATATTTTGTAGATCGTTATTTGTTCTTTTGTTTTTTTTTCTTTTGGTCATTGTGTTCTCATTCCTTCTTTGGCGTACGACCACTGATTACTCCTTGTGTATCTTGGAAATGTTATTACATGTCCTTCTTCAGTGTACCGACCCTGATTACCACTTGTATATCCTCAAGCTCTTCTTGTTTGTCTGTCCTATTTGTGTACTTCCCATGATTTCTACTTTTGTATCATCAAACTCGTCTTCTATGTCCTTTGGTGTACGGTATCTGATTACTCCTTTTGTATCTTCAAATATTCGTGTCTGTCCTTCTTCGATGTACGGCTCATGATTACTCCTTTTGTATCTTCAAACCCTTCTTATCTGTCCTTCCTTTGTGTACGGCCCTTGATAACTTTTTTTGTATCTTCAAACTATTCTTATCTGTCCTTCCTTTGTGCACGGGACATGATTACTCCTTTTGTATATTCAAACCCTTCTTATCTGTCCTTCCTTTGTGTACGGCCCTTGATAACTTTTTTTGTATCTTCAAACTCTTCTTATCTGTCCTTCCTTTGTGTACGGCCCTTGAAAATTCCTTTTGCATCTTCAAACTATTCTTATCTGTCCTTCCTTTGTGCACGGGACCTGATTACTCCTTTTGTGCATTCAAACTCTTCTTATCTGTCCTTCCTTTGTGCTCGGGACCTGATTACTCCTTTTGTATATTCAAGCGATTTGTGTGTCCTTCTTCGGTGTGCTTGCCCGTGAATATTCGTTTTGTATCTTCAAACTCACCTTGTATGTCCTTTTTTGGATTACGGACCCTGATCACTTCTTTTGTATCTTCAAACTATTCTTGTATGTCCTTATTCGGTGTACGGCCCCTGGTTACTCCTGTTGTATCTTCAAGCTCTTCTGGACTGTCCTTATTCGGTGTACGACCCCTGATAACTCCGTTTGTATCTTCAACTTCTTCCTGTATGTCCGTCGTCGATGTACGGCCCCTGAATACTCTTTTTGTATCTTCAAACTCTTCTTGTCTCTCTCGATTCGGTGTATGGTCCCTGATTACATCTTTTGTATCTTCAAACTGTTCTTGTCTGTCCTTATTCGGTGCACTGCCCCTCATTACTAAATTTGTATCTCCAAACTCTCCTTGTCTGTTCTTCATCGGTTTACACCCTCTAATTATTCCTTTTGCATCTTCAAACTCTTCTTGTCTGTCCTTCTTCGATGTACGGCTCCTAATTACTCCTTTTGTATCTCCATACCCTTCGTATCTGTCCTTCCTTTGTGTACTTCCTTTGATAACTCATTTTGTATCTTCAAACTCTTCTTATCTGTCCTTCCTTTGTGCACGGGACCTGATTACTCCTTTTGTATCTTCAAGCGATGTGTCTGTCCTTTTTCGGTGTGCTTTGTATCTTCAAACTCACCTTGTCTGTCCTTCTGCGGATTACGGACCCTGATCACTTCTTTTGTATCTTCAAATTATTCTTGTATGTCCTTATTCGGTGTACGGCCTCTGATTACTCCTGTTGTATCTTCAAACTCTTCTGGACTGTCCGTATTCGGTGTACGGTCCCTGATTACTCATTTTGTATCTTCAAACTCTTCTTGTATATCCTTTTTCGGTGTCCTGACCCTGATTACTCCTGTTGTATCTTCAAACTCTTCGTTTCTGTCCTTCGGTGTACTGACCCTACTTACTTCATTTGTATCTCAAAATATTCGTGTCTGTCCTTCTTCGGTGTATTGTCCCTGATTACTCCTTTTTCATCTTCAAACTCTTCTTGTCTGTCCTTCTTCGATGTACGACTCCTGATTACTACTTTTGTTTGTTCCAACCCTTCTTATCTGTCCTTCCTTGGTGTACGGCCCTTGATAACTAATTATGTATCTTGAAACTCTTCTTGTCTGTCCTTCCTCGGTTTACTGCTCCTGATTACTCCTTTTGTATCTTCAAACTCTTCTTGTATTTTCTTCTTCGGCTTACGCCCCCTGATTACTCCTTTTGTATATATTCATATAACCAAATACATTTTTGTATGGAATGACCACTTTAATATTAAAAAGAAACGGTAAGTAGCGTCACACTGTAGTTTTAATGACTTCATTCAATAACGTCAGGAATAATACTGCACACGACGTTACGATTATACACGAAACGTCGCAGCCAAATGATTAAAAGTAACACGACAGGTGCAAAAGTTGCTAATCCTTCTGAAACACATTTGTTCATCCGTAGTTTTAGTAGTGCTCGTATCTTTAATTTTCTTTGTAATATTTTGTAGATCGTTATTTTTCCTTTTGTTTTTTTTTCTTTTGGTCATTGTGTTCTCATTCATTTTTTGGTGTACGACCACTGATTACTCCTTGTGTATCTTGGAAATGTTATTGCATGTCCTTCTTCAGCGTACCGACCCAGATTACCACTTGTGCATGTTCAAACTCTTCTTGTTGTCCTTCCTCGGTGTACGGTCCCTGATTGCTCCTTTTGTATCTTCAAACTCTTCTTGTATGTCCTTCCTTAGTGTACTACCCCTGATTACTCCTTTTGTATCATCAAGTTCTTCTTGTATGTCCTACGGTGTACGGTATCTGTGTATTCCTTTTGTATCTTCAAACTCTTCTTGTCAGCCCTTCCTCGATTTACGGCTCTTGATTACTCCTTTTCTATCTTCAAACTGTTCTTATCTGTCCTTCCTTGGGACACGGCCCCTGATAACTTCTTTTGTATCTTCAAACTCTTCTTTTATGTCCTTCTTCGGTGGACGGCCCCTTGTTACTCCTGTTGTATCTTCAAACTGTTCATGTATGTTCTTCTTCTGTGTACGGTATCTGATTACTCCTTTTTTATCTTCAAACTCTTCTTGTCTGTCCTTCTTCGATGTACAGCTCCTGATTACTCCTTTTGTATCTTCAAACCCTTCTTATCTGTCATTCCTTTGCGTACGGCCCTTGATAACTCCTTTTGTATCTTCAAACTCTTCTTATCTGTCCTTCCTTTGTGTACGGCCCTTGATAACTCCTTTTGTATCTTCAAACTCTTCTTGTCTGTCCTTCCTTTGTGCACGGGACCTGATTACTCCTTTTGTATATTCAAACTCTTCTTATCTGTCCTTCTTTTGTGCACGGGACCTGATTACTCCTTTTGTATCTTCAAGCGATTTGTCTGTCCTTCTTCGGTGTGCTTGCCCGTGAATATTCGTTTTGTATCTTCAAACTCTCCTAGTCTGTTCTTCATCGGTTTACGCCCCCTTATTACCCCTTTTGTATCTTCAAACTCTTCTTTTCTGTCCTTCTTCGGTGTACGGTCCCTGATTACTCATTGTGTATCTTCAAACTCTTCTTGTATATCGTTTCTGGGTGTCCTGACCCTGATTCCTCCTGTTGTATCTTCAAACTCTTCGTTTCTGTCCTTCAGTGTACTGACCCTACTTTCTTCTTTTGTATCTTCAAAATATTCGTGTCTGTCTTTCTTCGGTGTACTGTCCCTGATTAATTCTTATTTTATCTTTAAACTCTTCTTGTATGTCCTTCTTCGGTGTACTGTCCCTGATTAATTCTTTTTTATCTTTAAACTCTTCGTGTATGTCCTTCTTCGATGTACGGCTCCTGATTACTACCTTTGTTTCTTCAAACCCTTCTTATCTGTCCTTCCTTGTTGTACGGTCCTTGATAACTCATTTTGTATTTTCAAACTCTTCTTGTCTGTCCTTCCTCGGCGTACTGCTCCTGATTACTCCTTTTGTATCTTCAAACTCTTCTTGTATGTCCTTTTTCTGTCAACCACTTCTGACTACTCATTTTGAATCTTCAAACACTTCTTGTCTGTCCTTCTTCTGTTTACGTCCCCTGATTACTCCTTTTGTATATATTCATATATCCAAATACATTTTGTATGGAATGACCACTTTAATATTAAAAAGAAACGTTAAGTAGCGTCACACTGTAGTTTTAATGACTTCGTTCAATAACGTCTGGAATAATACTGCACACAACGTTATGATTATACACGAAACGTCGCAGCCAAATGGTTAAAAGTGACACGACGGGTGCAGAAGTTGCTAATCCTTCTTAAACACATGTGTTCATCCGTAGTTTTAGTAGTGCTCGTATCTTTAATTTTCTTTGTAATATTTTGTAGATCGTTATTTGTCGTTTTGTTTTTTTTTTCTTTTGGTCATTGTGTTCTCATTCATTTTTTGGTGTACGACCACTGATTACTCCTTGTGTATCTTGGAAATGTTATTGCATGTCCTTCTTCAGCGTACCGACCCAGATTACCACTTGTGTAACTTCAAACTCTTCTTGTTTGTCCTTCGGTGTACGGTCCCTGATTACTCCTTTTGTATCTTCAAACGCTTCTTGTATGTCCTTCCTTAGTGTACTGCCCCTGATTACTCCTTTTGTATCATCAAGCTCTTCTTGTATGTCCTACGGTGTACGGTATCTGTGTATTGCTATTGTATCTTCAAACTCTTCTTGTCAGTCCTTCCTCGACTTACGGCTCTTGATTACTCCTTTTGTATCTTCAAACTGTTCTTATCTGTCCTTCCTTGGGATGCGGCCCCTGATAACTTCTTGTGTATCTTCAAACTCTTCTTGTATGTCCTTCGTTTGTGTACGGCCCCTGGTTACTGTTGTATCTCAAACTCTTCTGCTCTGTTCTTTTTCGGTATACAGCCCGTGATTACTCATTTTGTATCTTCAAACTCTACTTGTGTGTCCTTCTTCGGTTTACGCCCCCTAATTACGCATTTTGTGTCTTCAAACTCTTCTTGTCTGCCCTTATTCGGTGTGGGATCCCTTTTAACTTCGTTTGTATCTTCAAGCTCTTCCTGTATGTCCTTCTTCTGTGTACGGCCACTGATTACTCCTTTTGTATCTTCAAACTCTTCTTGTCTGTCCTTCCTATGTGTACTGCCCATGATTTCTACTTTTGTATCTTCAAACTCTTCTTGTCCGTCCTTCTTTGGTGTATTGCCTCTGATTACTCCTTTTTTATCTTCAAACTCTTCTTGTCTGTCCTTCTTCGATGTACGGCTCCTGATTACTCCTTTTGTATCTTCAAACCCTTCTTATCTGTCCTTTCTTTTGCGCGGGACCTGATTACTCCTTTTGTATATTCAAACTCTTCTTATCTGTCCTCTTCCTTTGTGCACGGGACCTGATTGCTCCTTTTGTATATTCAAGCGATTTGTCTGTCCTTCTTCGGTGTGCTTGCCCGTGAATATTCGTTTTGTATCTTCAAACCCACCTTGTCTGTCCTTCTTCGGATTACGGACCCTGATCACTTCTTTTGTACCTTCAAACTATTCTTGTATGTCATTATACGGTGTACGGCCCCTGATTACTCCTGTTGTATCATCAAGCTCTTCTGGACTGTCCTTATTCGGTGTACGACCCCTGATAACTCCATTTGTATCTTCAACTTCTTCCTGTATGTACGTTGTCGATGTACGGCCCCTGAATACTCTTTTGTATCTTCAAACTCTTTGTCTGTTCTTCATCGGTTTACGCCCTCTAATTATTCCTTTTGTATCTTCAAGCTCTTCTTGTATATCCTTATTCGGTGTCCTGACCCTGATTACTCCTGTTGTATCTTCAAACTCTTCGTTTCTGTCCTTCGGTGTACTGACCCTACTTACTTCTTTTGTATCTTCAAAATATTCGTGTCTGTCCTTCTTCGGTGTACTGTCCCTGATTATTTTTTTTGTATCTTTAAACTCTTCTTGTATGTCCTTCTTCGGTGTACGGTCCCTGATTACTCCTTTTGTATCCTCAAACTCTTCTTGTTTGTCCTTCCTATGTGTACAGCCCATGATTTCTGCTTTTGTATCATCAAACTCGTCGTGTATGTCCTTCGGTGTACGGTATCTGATTACTCCTTTTGTATCTTCAAACTCTTCTTGTCTGTCCTTCCTCGGTGTACTGCTCCTGATTATTCCTTTTGTATCTTCAAAGTCTTCTTGTATGTCCTCTTTCTGTCTACTACCTCTGACTACTCATTTTGTATCTTCAAACTCTTCTTGTCTGTCCTTCTTCGATGTAGGGCTCCTGATTACTCCTTTTGTATCTTCAAACCCTTCTTATCTGTCCTTCCTTTGTGTACGGCCCATGATCAGTCCTTTTGTATATTCAAACTCTTCTTGTCTGTCCTTCCACGGTGTACTGCTCTTGATTACTCCTTTTGTATCTTCAAACTCTTCTTGTATGTTCTTTTTCTGTCTACTACCTCTGACTACTCATTTTGTATCTTCAAACACTTTTTGTCTGTCCTTCTTCAGTTTACGCCCCCTGATTACCCCTTTTGTATATATTCATATATCCAAATACATTTTTGTATGGAATAACCACTTTAATATTAAAAAGAAACGGTAAGTAGCGTCACTCTGAAGTTTTAATGACTTTATTCAATAACGTCAGGAATAATACTGCACACGACGTTACGATTATACACGAAACGTCGCAGCCAAATGGTTAAAAGTAACAAGAATGGTGCAGAAGTTAGTAATTCTCATGAAACACATGTGTTCATCCGTAGTTTTAGTAGTGCTCATATCTTTAATTTTCAATATTATGTAGATCGTGATATGTCCTTTTGTTTTTTTTTCTTTTCTTTTGGTCATTGTGTTCTCATTCCGTTTTTGATGTACGGCTCCTGGTTACTGCTTTTGTATCTTCAAACCATCCTTGTATGCCCTTCTTCGGTGTACGGCTCCTGATTACTCCTCTTGTATCTTCAAACTGTTCTTGTCTGTCTTTCGATGTACGGCCCCTGATTACTACATGTGTATCTTCGAACTCTTATTGTCTGTCCTTCGATGTACAGCCCCTGTTTACTCCTTTTGTATCTTCAAACTATTCTTGTCTCTCCTTCTTCGGTGTGCTGTCCCTCATTATTTCTTTTTTATCTACAAGCTCTTCTTGTGTGTCCTTCCTCAGTGTACTGCCCCTGATTACTCCTTTTGTATCGTCAAGCTCTTCTTGTATGTCCTTCGGTGCACGGTATCTGATTATTTCTTTTATATGTTCAAACTCTTTTTGTCAGTCCTTCTTCGGTGTTTGATCCCTGATTACTCATTTTGTATCTTCAAGCTATTTGTCTGTCCATTTTCGGTGTGCTACCCCTGAATATTCCTTTTGTATCTTCAAACTCTTCTTGTCTATCCTTATTCGGTGTACGGCCCCTGGTAACTCCGTTTATATCTTCAACTTCGTCCTGTATGTCCTTCTTCGGTGTACGACCCTGATTACTTTTTTTGTATCTTCAGACTCTTCTGGTCTGTCCCCATTCGGTGTACGGCCCCTTATTACCCTTGTTGTATCTTCAAACTCTTCTTGTCTGTCCTTATTCGATGTACGACCCCTGGTAACTAGGTTTATATCTTCAACTTCGTCCTGTAGGTCCTTCTTCGGTGTACGGCCCCTGATTACTTCTTTTGTATCTTCAGACTCTTGTTGTCTGTCCCCATTCGGTGTATGGTCAATGATTACTCATTTTGTATCTTCAAACTCTTCTTGTCTGTCCCGATTCAGTGTATGGTCCCTGGTTACTTCTTGTGTATCTTCAAACTCTTCTTGTCTGTCCTTATTCGGTGTACTGCCCCTCATTTCTAACTTTGTATCTTCAAACTCTCCTTGTGTGTTCTTCTGCGGGTTACACCCCCTTATTATCCTTTTGTATCTTCAAACTCTTCTTGTCTGTATTTCGTCGGTGTACGCCCCCTGAATACTCCTTTTGTATCTTCAAACTCTTCTTGTCTGTCCTTCTCCGGCTTACGGTCCCTGATTACTCCTTTTTTATCATCAAACTCTTTTTGTCCTTATTCGGTGTATTGTCCCTGAATACTCTTTTGTATCTTCAAACTGACCTTGTCTGTCCATCCTCGGTGTGGTGCCCCTCAATATTTCTATTGTATCTTCAAACTCACCTTGTCTTTCCTTCTACCGTTTACGGCCCTTGATAACTCCTTTTGTATCTTCAAACACTTCTTTTCTGTCCTTCTTCGGTTTACGCCCCCTGATTACTCCTTTTGTATATATTCATATATTCAAATACATTTTTGTATAGAATAATCACTTTAAAATTAAGAAGAAGCGGTAAGTAGCGTCACACTGTAGTTTTAATGACGTCATTCAATAAGGTCAGGAATAATACTGCAGTCGACGTTACGATTATACACGAAACGTCTCAGCCAAATGGTTAAAAGTAACAAAACGCGTGCAGAAGTTGATAATTCTCCTGAAACACATGTGTTCATCCGTAGTTTTAGTAGTGCTCATATCTTTAATTTTCAATATTTTGTAGATCGTGATATGTCCTTTTGTTTTTTTTTCTTTTGGTCATTGTGTTCTCATTCCGTCTTTGGTGTACGGCTCCTGATTACTTCTTTTGTATCTTCAAACTATTCTTGTATGTCCTTTTTCGGTGTACGGCCCCTGATTACCCCTTTTGTATCTTCAAACTCTCCTTGTCTGTTCTTCATCGGTTTACGACCCCCCATTACTCCTTTTGTATCTTCAAACTCTTCTTGTCTGTCCCGATGCAGTGTATCGTCCCTGATTACTTCTTTTGTATCTTCAAACTCTTCTTGTCTGTCCTTATTCGGTGTACTGCCCCTCATTACTAATTTTGTATCTTCAAACTCTCCTTGTCTGTTCTTCATCGGTTTACACCCCCTAATTATTCCTTTTGCATCTTCAAACTCTTCGTTTCTGTCCTTCGCTGGACTGCCCCTACTTACTTCTTTTGTATCTTCAAAATATTCGTGTCTGTCCTTCTTCGTGTACTGTCCCTGATTAATTCTTTTGTATCTTTAAACTCTTCTTGTATGTCCTTCTTCGGTGTACTGCCCTTGTTTTCTGCTTTTGTATCATCAAACTCGTCTTGTATGTCCTTCGGTGTACGGTATCTGATTACTCCTTTTGTATCTTCAAACTTTTCTTGTCTGTCCTTCTCCGATGTACGGCTCCTGATTACTACTTTTGTTTCTTCAAACCCTTCTTATCTGTCCTTCCTTGGTGTACGGCCCTTGATAACTCATTTTGTATCTTCAAACTTTTTTTGTCTGTCCTTCCTCGGTGTACTGCTCCTGATTACTCCTTTTGTATCCTCAAATTCTTCTTGTTTGTCCTTCCTATGTGTACTCCCTATGATTTATACTTTTGTATCATCAAACTCTTCTTCTATATCCTTCGGTGAATAGTATCTGATTACTCCTTTTGTATCTTCAAACTCTTCTTGTCTGTCCTTCGTTGGTGTATTGTCTCTGATTACTCCTTTTTTATCTTCAAACTCTTCTTGTCTGTCCTACTTCGATGTACGGCTCCTGATTACTCCTTTTGTATCTTCAAACTCTTCTTGTCTGTCCTTCCACGGTGTACTGCTCCTGATTACTCCTTTTGTATCTTCAAACTCTTCTTGTGTGTCCTTTTTCTGTCTACTACCTCTGACTACTCGTTTTGTATCTTCAAACACTTCTTTTCTGTCCTTCTTCCGTTTACGTCCCCTGATTACTCCTTTTGTATATATTCATATATCCAAATACATTTTTGTATGGAATGACCACTTTAGAATTAAAAAGAAACGGTAAGTAGCGTCACACTGTAGTTTTAATGACGTCATTCAATAAGGTCAGGAATAATACTGCAGACGACGTTACGATTATACACGAAACGTCTCAGCCAAATGGTTAAAAGTAACAAGACGGGTGCAGAAGTTGCTAATTCTCATGAAACACATGTGTTCATCCGTAGTTTTAGTAGTGCTCATATCTTTAATTTTCAATATTATGTAGATCGTGATATGTCCTTTTGTTTTTTTCCTTTTGGTCATTGTGTTCTCATTCCGTCTTTGGTGTACGGCTCTTTGGTTACTTCTTTTGTATCTTCAAACCATCCTTGTATGCCCTTCTTCGGTGAACGGCTTCTGATTATTCCTCTTGTATCTTCGAACTCTTATTGTCTGTCCTTCAATGTACGGCCCCTGTTTACTCATTTTGTATTTGCAAACTATTCTTGTCTCTCCTTCTTCGGTGTGCTGTCCCTCATTATTTCTTTTGTATCTTCAAACTCTTCTTGTATGTCCTTCGTTGGTGTACGGTCCCTGATTATTCCTTTTGTATCTACAAACTCTTCTTCTTGCGTGTCCTTCCTCAATGTACTGCCCCTGATTACTCCTTTTGTATCGTCAAGCTCTTCTTGTATGTCCTTCGGTATACGGTATCTGATTATTCCTTTTGTATGTTCAAACTCTTCTTGTCTGTCCTTCTTCGGTGTATGATCCCTGATTACTCCTTTTGTATCTTCAAACTCTTCTAGTCTGTCCTTCTTTGATGTACAGCTCCTGATTACTCCTTTTATATCTTCAGACTCTTCTTATCTGTCCTTCCTTGGTGCACAAACCCTGATTACTGCTTTTGTATCTTCAAGCTATTTGTCTGTCCTTCCTCGTTGTGCTATACCTGAATATTCCTTTTGTATCTTCAAACTCACCTTGTCTGTGCTTCTTCGGCTTACGGATCCTGATCACTCCTTTTGTATCTTCAAACTCTTCTTGTCTGTCCTTATTCGGTGTACGACCCCTGGGAACTCCGTTTATATTTTCAACTTTGTCCTGTATGTCCTTCTTCGTTGTACGGCCCCTGATTACTTCTTTTGTATCTTCAGACTCTTCTTGTCTGTCCCCATTCGGTGTATGGTCACTGATTACTCATTTTGTATCTTCAAACTCTCCTTGTGTGTTCTTCTTCGGTTTACATCCCCTGATTACTCCTTTTGTATCTTCAAACTCTTCTTGTCTGTTTTTTGTCGGTGTACGCCCCCTAATTACTCCTTATGTATCTTCAATCTCTTCTTGTATGTCCTTCATCGGTGTACGGAACTTAATTATTCCTTGTGTATCTTCAAACTCTTCTTGTCTCTCCTTCTTCGCTGTACGGTCCCTGATAACTCATTTTTTATCTTCAAACTCTTCTTGTATGTCCTTCATCGGTGTACGGAACTTAATTATTCCTTGTGTATCTTCAAACTCTTCTTGTCTCTCCTTCTTCGGTGTACGGTCCCTGACAACTCATTTTTTATCTTCAAACTCTTCTTGTATGTCCTTCTTCGGTGTACGGACCCTAATTATTCCTTTTGTATCTTCAAACTATTCGTGTATGTCCTTCTTCGGTGTACTGTCCCTGATTAATTCATTTGTATCTTCAAACTCTTCTTCTATATCCTTCTTCGGCGTACGGCGTGCGGTCTCTGATTACTCCTTTTTTATCATCAAACTCTTCTTGTCTGTCCTTATTCGGTGTATTGTCCTTGATTACTCCGTTTGAATCTTGAAACTCACCTTGTCTGTCTTTCTTCGGTGTACTGTCCCTCATTATTTCTTTTGTATATTCACATTATTTCTTTTGTATATTCAAACTCTTCTTGTATGTTCTTCTTCGGTGTACGGTCCCTGATTACTCCTTTTGTATATTCAAACTCTTCTTATCTGTCCTTCCTTTGTGTACGAGACCTGATTACTCCTTTTGTATCTTCAAGCGATGTGTCTGTCCTTCTTCGGTGTGCTTATCCTTGAATATTCGTTTTGTATCTGCAAACTCACCGTGTCTGTCCTTCTTCGGTTTATGGACCCTGATCACTTCTTTTGTATCTTCAAACTCTTATTGTATGTCCTTATTATGTGTACGGCTCCTGATTACTCCTCTTGTATCTTCAAGCTCTTCTGGACTGTCCTTATTTGGTGTACCGCCCCTGATAACTTTGTATCTTCAACTTCTTCCTGTATGTCCGTCGTCGATGTACGGCCCCTGAATACTCTTTTTGTATCTTCAAACTATCCTTTTCTGTGTCGATTCGGTGTATGGTCCCTGATTACTTCTTTTGTATCTTCAAACTCTTCTGGTCTGTCCTTATTCGGTGAACTGCCCCTCATTACTAATTGTGTATCTTCAAACTCTCGTTGTCTGTTCCTCATCGGTTTACACCCCCTGATTACTCCTTTTGTATCTTCAAACTCTGCTTGTCTGTCCCGATTCAGTGTACGGTCCGTGATTACTTATTTTGTATCTTCAAACTCTTCTTGTCTGTCCTTAGTCGGTGTACTGCCACTCATTACTAATTTTGTATCTTCAAACTCTCCTTGTCTGTACGACATCGGTTTACGCCCCCTAATTATTCCTTTTGCATCTTCAAACTCTTCTTGTCTGTCCTTCTTCGGTGTACGGTCTCTGATTACTCATTTTGTATCTTCAAACTCTTCTTGTATATCCTTTTTCGGTGTCCTGACCCTGATTACTCCTGTTGTATCTTCAAACTCTTCGTTTCTGTCCTTCGGTGTACGGACCCTAATTATTCCTTTTGTATCTTCAAACTCTTCTTGTCTGTCCTTCTTCTGTGTCCGGTCCCTGATTACTCATTGTGTATCTTCAAACTATTCGTGTATGTCCTTCTTCTGTGTACTGTCCCTGATTAATTCGTTTGTATCTTCAAACTCTTCTTCTATATCCTTCTTCGGTGTACTGTCCCTGATTACTCCTTTTTTATCATCAAACTCTTCTTGTCTGTCCTTATTTGGTGTATTGTCCTTGATTACTCCTTTTGTATCTTGAAACTCACCTTGTCTGTCCTTCGTCGGTGTACTGTCCCTCATTATTTTTTTTGAATATTCAAACTCTTCTTGTATGTTCTTCTTCGGTGTACGGACTTTGATCACTCGTTTTGTATCTTCAAACTCTTCGTGTCTGTCTTTCGTCGGTGTACTGTCCCTCATTATTTCTTTTGTATATTCACATTATTTCTTTTGTATATTCACATTATTTCTTTTGTATATTCAAACTCTTCTTGTATGTTCTGCTTCGGTGTACGGTCCCTGATTACTCCTTTTGTTTGTTCAAGCGATGTGTCTGTCATCTTCGGTGTGCTTACCCTTGAATATTCGTTTTGTATCTTCAAACTCACCTTGTCTGTCCTTCTTCGGTTTACGGATCCTGATCACTTCTTTTGTATCTTCAAACTCTTATTGTATGTCCTTATTATGTGTACGGCCCCTGATTACTTCTCTTGTATCTTCGAACTCTTATTGTATGTCCTTATTCGGTGTACGGCCCCTGATTACTCCTCTTGTATCTTCAAGCTCTTCTGGACTGTCCTTATTCGGGGTACGGCCCCTGATAACTTTGTATCTTCAACTTCTTCCTGTATGTCCGTCGTCGATGTACGGCCCCTGAATACTCTTTTTGTATCTTCAAACTATCCTTGTCTGTGTCGATTCGGTGTATGGTCCCTGATTACTTCTTTTGTATATCTTCAAACTCTTCTGGTCTGTCCTTATTCGGTGAACTGCCCCTCATTACTAATTGTGTATCTTCAAACTCTCCTTGTCTGTTCTTCTTCGGTTTACGCCCCCTAATTATTCGTTTTGCATCTTCAAACTCGTCTTGTCTCTCCTTCTTCGGTGTACGTTCCCTGATAACTCATTTTTTATCTTCAAACTCTTCTTGTCTGTCCTTATTCGGTGTATTGTCCTTGATTACTCCTTTTGTATCTTGAAATTCACCTTGTCTGTCCTTCGTCGTTGTACTGTCCCTCATTATTTCTTTTGTATATTCAAACTCTTATTGTGTGTTCTTCTTCGGTGTACGGACATTGATCACTCGCTTTGTATCTTCAAACTCTTCGTGTCTGTCTTTCGTCGGTGTACTGTCCCTCATTATTTATTTTGTATATTCACATTATTTCTTTTGTATATTCACATTATTTCTTTTGTATATCCAAACTCTTCTTGTATGTTCTTCTTCGGTGTACGGTCCCTGATTACTCCTTTTGTATGTTGTAAACTCTTCTTATCTGTCCTTCCTTTGTGTACGAGACCTGATTACTTCTTTTGTATCTTCAAGCGATTTGTCTGTCATCTTCGGTGTGCTTACCCTTGAATATTCGTTTTGTATCTTCAAACTCACCTTGTCTGTCCTTCTTCGGTTTACGGATCCTGATCACTTCTTTTGAATCTTCAAACTCTTAT
>MJUT01059176.1:49514-61582 GCA_002080005.1 Gigantidas platifrons
GTTTCACTGATTGATATGATTGCCGCTTTAGATTTTAAAGCAATTAATTTTAATTCTGATATTTTTGGCAATAAAGATCTAGCATTCAGATGTAGAAAATGTAAACCTTTTTCATTAAAAAAGCGTAAGCAAATAAAAATAAAAATAAAAAGTCAGATAAGTAACAGATCACTATAGAATGATAGAAAGGGCTTTCTAACGCCAGACAAATTCGGTCTAACAATCTCCATAGCACCTTGGCTTGGAGAAGCAAATTGTCAATTCTGAATACTTGTGTGGGACCAATTCCCAATGGATGATAATTGACAACCAAAACGTGTTTATGTATTACCAGAGAATAGCATTCCTTTTCAGAGTTATTTTCCGGAAAAAAAACCTGTCAAGTGACTGGGGAGGATGACTTTAAATTCATAAACATTTAAATTTCTGCAATTTGTTTTGGTCTAAATTAATTTACACATAACAGACTTGATCAACAAAACAATCGGCGAAAACTAATCTGACACAAGCTGATTATTCTCTTAATCCAGTTTGTCTTCTTTGCTAACTATTAAAATGCATGGTCCATACAGTTAATACAACAATGTACATAAAACCATAAAACCAAAATCTGAAATGAAACTATTATGTACATTGTAATTTAAATCAAATTTTGAATTAAAAGTGGATGATTTGGTTGTGCTACAATATCACATTTTGATCAAGGACATTTTTATTGAGACATATTAGGACATATTCCTTGTAATATCTTATAGTTTATTTAGATATGTCAAACATGTTCACTGAATTAAACCGCTATATAATTAAAAAATACACTGAAAAAATTGTATTTAAGCATTAATACCAGTGTTAATTATTTTCTTAGAAGACATACCCGGTTATATACATTACTTTTAATTATATTCTTTTTAAATAAAACCCTATTGTAGCATGACGAAATTATCCTGCAATTGTACGATTTTGAGTACTAATAGAGAGGTCAAATATACGGCAGTGTCTGTTAGTCTTTGTATGTTTTGACACTATATTTTGTAGGCATATATCAGCATTTTTATCTGTCTCTGCACTAAGCTAAGTTCATTGTTATGCATTCAATCATATATACATATACATATTGATCAATTGATGAAACAGATTGATTATCATCGCCCATCTTCTTACTATAAAGTAAAAACAAATGTGCTTTACATAGTTTTATGATGTTTGAAAAATTTGAAATTAAGAAAGTTTACTGAATTTTAGCTGAATTAGCCCAAAAAGGCTAAAGATGTATTATCTTGACTGTGTTTGTCATCTGTTGTCCATATTTGTTTATTCTTTTTCTCAGAAATTATCAAATCAAATGGAAAAATTATATAGCAGATATGCCATGGTACTGGGATAGTTTATAAAATATATGATTGCTATAAAACACTGTCAAATTGTGTCACAGTATTATGTTTAACTTGGTAGGTTGACAGTCCACATTTATTATTTAATGAAATATTGCTAATTTCGCAAGGTTCCTTGAGGTTACCTGGTTTGCTACAAATGTTGAGCATATTGTATTTTTTTGCTGTATAGTTGATACGCATGTTTTGCATCTCTAATTGCTGGTGTCTAAAAGCTTTTATGTTATTTTGTGTATATGTTTGCAGAACGGAAATACAGAATTATCTTGCTACTATTTATTGGAGTAAAAGTTGTTCTACAGCTTCACGTAGCGCTGTATTTCATTGCCCCTTTTTTCAAGTTTATTTAACCTAGCATACACTCTTAAAAAACAAGATTAAATAGTACACAACATTGAAACATATATATGTAGATATACAGCTACTAAAAATGTATCAGTAGACTCAGTGCCAACTTAATGCATGGTCACGCTGAGCACAGAGGCCCTTGGATCGAATTATCTGTTTCTTGTGTGTCTATATTTGTCATCATATATTTCCTTTTTATTATTTGGACATTTTTTTATATGTCCAAATAATAAAAAGGAAATATATAATGACAAATATAGACACACAAGAGACATATTATTCGGTCTAAGAGGCCTATCCTAATCTGTGAATGCTGTGTGCAGCATGTTTTGTAATGCTTCAACACTTTTGTTTTTGGAAGTACCTATGCAATAGCCATATATTTAATTTAATCGACATTTACATGTTTATACTAGCGAGTGGTTACATAGATAGCCGTCTCAGGATACCGCTTTGCCCGGGATCCTATAGTGCTGTTAAGACGGCCCTGGGTAGACTTTCTCCAGATTCACAAAACATATATACAAAACAATGTAATGCAAGATTCATTTTTATTTAATCAAGATTTAATAAATTTAAATATTCCATCAGTTTCATCCGGTTCAAGTTCTAGATATTAAAATTTAGAGGAATAAACAATAGATTTGAGGGTTGCGAGTGTTATCTGTTTTTGTTCACTTCATCGGTAGGCCATTATAAAAAAGTAACATTTTATTTTGAAAAAAGGAGATGTGAAAGGAACAAAAGAAACACATCTATCATTACACCATGCACACTCAGATATTCACTGTTTGCAAATATATAATTTTTTGCCATTTTTTATCAAAAGTATTTCAACTCAAAATATAATTTAGCAACTTTTGTTTAACAGAGTTGTCAAATGTGAACATCTACTGATATACCCAATGCACACAAAGACATAATTATGCTATATATCTCTGATACATGAATAAGTAATACATGGATAATCAGTATTTTGCTTAAGTACATGAATCCCAGGACCATGACAGGTACAATATTGTGTGATTCTGACACTGATAGTGATAGAGAACATAGAAGGTGACATGGATAATTACACTATTTTACAATTAATTTATATACAATCACTACTCAAAAATCTATTTTATATACAGTTTAAAATATATTCACAAAGAGCAGATAATAAAGCTATATGATTTTGCTACGAGATCAATGCAAAACTTCACAGAAGGCGACGATTTACAATTGTACACCATCGACCAACTGAATCCTCAATTGTCCGCGTTTTATCTTGCCTTATTCTCCATTGTTGGCTGTATATTAGCTTCCGTAGCACTTTTCTCAAATAAAAACAAATAATCTTTCAGAAAATATCCATTTTTAAATTCAACTTTCACTCTAAATTCTAGAACTTTTGGAAATGGGTTAAGACACTTAATATAGTCACGTGAACACTATATTATCAGCAGCAATCCACGTTGACTCGAACAAAGTTGACACATTTTCACGTTCGAACATGTATACATAACTAGTTGCAATATGCATCAAATATTGTTATGTTTTGCTCATTACATTGTATTACATACATGACCCCCCTTGTTATTGGATGCGATCTTAGAAACAGCCTTAAAACACATGCGAAACACAGTGAGCATAGACACAGTGAGGATAAACACAACATGAATTGTCACAGCGATGATCAACACAGCATTAGTATTGGTATACTGATTCCTCCTACCACTAAATACATAGCTCTACTTAATCTGAAAAATATATATATATATCCAATGAACATTGCATTACCGTCTATTTATGTTACTATGGAAACTGAATATCATTATATAGTCTGCATTGCTATTGAGAAAGATGATTATCTGGAAAGTGTTCAAGATGAAATCATTCAACGATTTTGCCTTGATCAATACTGGCGGTACATTTACAGACGCAGATTATGAAATAGCAGAAGTTGCGTATGATGATAACATGACGTACTTTGTGTGCATACATGACGATACAAGATTTATTTGTCCTAATTGGACATATATTGGCATAAAAACCTTACTTGGATTTATATTCGCAAATGTGGGTGTTGTTGGTCAAAAGTTAATACATGCAGATAAAAAGAAAAAAAAGATAGGGATCCTATTTTAATACATGATATGGTCCACAGGATTCATTTAAGTATCTTTGTCTTTTACATCTGAATTGTTTTATTGTTTTATCTACCAACAGTTCACACTAGTGTTACATCTGAATTCTTCTATTGTTTATCCTACCAACAGTTCATATTAGTTTTACATCTGAATTATTTATCCTACCAACAGTTCAGGTTAGTGTTACATCTGAATTATTCTATTGTTGAAACCTACCAACAGTTCATGTTAACTAAATCTTAATTATTTTATTGTTTTATCCTACCAACAGTTCATATTCGTGTTACATCTTAATTATTCTATTATTTTATCCTACCAACAGTTCATATTAGTTTTACATCTGAATTATTCTATTGTTTTATCCTACCAGCAGTTCACATTAATGTTACATCTGAAATCTTCTAGTTTTATCTTATCAACTTTTCATATTAGTGCTACATCTGAATACTTCTATTGTTTTATCCTACCAACTGTTGATATTAGTGTTACATCTGAAATGTTTTATTGTTATATCCAACCAACAGTTCACATTAATGTTACATCTGAATTCTTCTTTTTTTTTATCTTACCAACTATTCATATTAGTGTAACATCAGAAATATTATATTGTTGTATCTTACCAACAGTTCATATTAGTGTAACATCTGAATTATTCTATTGTATTATCGTACCAACAGTTCATATTAGTGCTACATCTGAAATGTTTTATTGTTTTAACCTACCAACTGTAGATATTAGTGTTATATCTGAATTTGTAAATTGTTTTATCCTACCAACAATTCATATTAGTGGTACATCTGATTTATTCTATTCTTTTATGTACCAACAATTCATATTAGTGCTACATCTGAATTATTTTATTGTTTTATCCTACCAACAGTTCATATTAATGCTACATCTGAATGCTTCTATTGTTTTATCCTACCAACTTTTGATTTTAGGGTTACATCTGAAATGTTGTATTGTTATATCCTACCAACGATTCATATTAGTGTTACATCTGAATTTTTGTATTGTTTTATCAACCAACAGTTCAAATTAGTTTTACATTTGAAATATGCTATTGATATATCCTACCTACTGTTCATATTAGTTTTAAATCTGAAATGTGTTTTTGTTCTATCCTACCAACAGTTCATATTAGTGTTACATCTGCGGTTGTCTATTTATTTATCATACCAGCTGTGGATATTAGTGTTACATCTGAATTCTTCTATTGTAGAAACCTACCAACAATTCATGTAAACTAAATCTGAATTATTCTATTGTTTTATCCTACCAACAGATCATATTAGTGTAACATCTGAATTCTTCTATTGTTTATCCTACCAACAGTACATATTAGTTTTACATCTGATTTCTTTATCCTACCAACAGTTCAGGATAGTGCTACATATGAATTCTTCTTTTGTTTTATCCTGCCAACATTTCATTTTAGCTTTACATCTGAATTATGCTATTGTTATATTCTACCAACGATTCATATTAGTGTTATGTCTGAAATGTTTTATTGTTTTATCCTACCAACAGTTCATATTAGTTTTACATCTGAAGTATTCTATTGTTTTATCCTACCAACAGTTGAAATTAGTTTTACAACTGAATTATGCTATTGTTATATCCTACCAACTGTTCATATTAGTTTTACATCTGAATTTTTCTATTGTTATATCCTACCAACTGTTCATATTAGTGTTACATCTGAATTCTTATATTGTTTTATCTTACCAACTGTTGATATTAGGGTTACATCTGAAATGTTGTATTGTTATATCCTACCAACAGTTCATATTAGTTTTATATCTGAATTATTTATCCTACCAACAGTTCAGGTTAGTGTTACATCTGAATTATTATATTATTGAAACCTACCAACAGATCATGTTAACTAAATCTGAATTATTTTATTGTTTTATCCTACCAACAGTTCCTATTCGTGTTACATCTTAATTATTTTATTATTTTATCCTACCAACAGTTCATATTAGTTTTGTATCTGAATTATTCTATTGTTTATCCTATCAACAGTTCATAATAGTGTTACATCTGAATTCTTCTTTTGTTTTATCCTGCCAACATTTCATATTAGCTTTACATCTGAATTATACTATTGTTATATTCTACCAACGATGCATATTAGTGTTATGTCTGAAATGATTTATTGTTTTATCCTACCCACAGTTCATATTAGTTTTACATCTGAATTATTCTATTGTTTTATCCTACCAGCAGTTCACATTAATGTTACATCTGAAATCTTCTTTTTTTTTTATCTTACCAACTTTCATATTAGTGCTACATCTGAATTCTTCTATTGTTTTATCCTACCAACTGTTGATATTAGTGTTACATCTGAAATGTTTTATTTGAATTTATGTAATAAATTTAGTTTATAACACACAAAGACATCTGTACCTCATCACAGCTTGGGCGTTCTTATCAATACATTTCATTACTTTTATTTTGTTTATACTAAAAACATGTTGCAGTACGGGGGATGTAGAAAAACCATTACATTTGTTTCTGCTAAATATTGAAGATATGTAACCCGACCTTTTCACATGTCAGCATTTCCAATAAATTAAAGGATTGTTTGTCTTGAAACATGCACAGTCATTTACGCTACTTACTGTGAAGGAATCGGAAGGAATAGAACTGAACAACCACCACCCGCCCCAACCACCATATTGATTTCTGTCTCCTTTGAATTTTCAGTTGTTGGGGGATATTTTAGTCTTTTACTAAAATCCCAAATTTCGAATAATTGAGCTTTTATGATCGCAGTATTCTTATCTTATTCTAGCAGGGGTCTCACACAACCAACTTTCTGGGTAAATATATCGTACTCAGACGCAGGTCCTTGCTAGTATTTTTATCAGTTTTGGTCCCTACATGTCACTGACTTCTGGTGCATACCGGCTCGGTCAGGTCACTCAGACAGATATGTTGGCATCAAGGTCTGATTAACTGCTTTTACATGTCACTGGTCACTGACACCGACTTCTGGTACACACCGGCTCGGTTGGGTCAGCAGCATCAGAATCTCAACACGGCAGATTAGATATGTGAGAGCATGGTCTTTCATTGCTACTAAGATTTCTTTTTAAAATCAGAGAATACTGTGATCCAAAGGAGACAGCTAAACGCAAAAAAGTTGTATATTAGATTAGATATATTTAGATTAGATTACATATATTTAGATTAGTATTTGTTTTATATTGTAAAATGATTAATTTATTATGCTTTTCATAAATGTCATCTCAATTTCGTCTTGTTGTGTTATAAATTGTTATATCCAACCAACAGTTCACATTAATGTTACATCTGAATTCATCTTTTTTTTTATCTTACTAACTATTCATATTAGTGTAACATCAGAGATATTATATTGTTTTATCTTACCAACAGTTCATATTAGTGTAACATCTGAATTATTCTATTGTATTATCGTACCAACAGTTCATATTAGTGCTACATCTGCAATATTTTATTGTTTTAACCTACCAACTGTAGATATTAGTGTTATATCTGAATTTGTAAATTGTTTTATCCTACCAACAATTCATATTAGTGGTACATCTGATTTATTCTATTGTTTTATGTACCAACAATTCATATTAGTGCTACATCTGAATTATTTTATTGTTTTATTCTACCAACAGTTCATATTAATGCTACATCTGAATGCTTCTGTTGTTTTATCCTACCAACAGTTGAAATTAGTTTTACAACTGAATTATGTTATTGTTATATCCTACCAACTGTTCATATTAGTGTTACATCTGAATTCTTATATTGTTTTATCCTACCAACTGTTGATATTAGTGTTACATCTGAAATGTTTTATTGTTATATTCAACCAACAGTTCACATTAATGTTACATCTGAATTCATCTTTGTTTTTATCTTACTAACTATTCATAAATCTTCTTTTTTTTTATCTTACCAACTTTCATATTAGTGCTACATCTGAATTCTTCTATTGTTTTATCCTACCAACTGTTGATATTAGTGTTACATCTGAAATGTTTTATTGTTATATCCTACCAATTGTTCATATTAGTGTTACATCTGAATTTTTCTATTGTTATATCCTACCTACTCTTCATATTAGTGTTACATCTGAATTCTTATATTGTTTTATCCTACCAACTGTTGATATTAGGGTTACATCTGAAATGTTGTATTGTTATATCCTACCAACTATTCATATTAGTTTAACATGTGAAATATTATATTGTTTTATCTTACCAACAGTTCATATTAGTGTGACATCTGAATTATTCTATTGTATTATCGCACCAACAGTTCATATTAGTGCTACATCTGAAATGTTTTATTGTTTTAACCTACCAACTGTAGATATTAGTGTTATATCTGAATTTGTAAATTGTTTTATCCTAACAAGAATTCATATTAGTGGTACATCTGATTTATTCTATTGTTTTATGTACCAACAATTCATATTAGTGCTACATCTGAATTATTTTATTGTTTTATCCTACCAACAGTTCATATTAATGCTACATCTGAATGCTTCTATTGTTTTATCCTACCAACTGTTGATATTAGGGCTACATCTGAAATGTTGTATTGGTATATCCTACCAACAGTTCAAATTAGTTTTTCATTTGAAATATGCTATTGATATATCCTTCCTACTGTTCATATTAGTTTTAAATCTGAAATGTGTTTTTGTTCTATCCTACCAACAGTTCATACTAGTGTTACATCTGCAGTTTTCTATTTATTTATCATACCAGCTGTTGATATTAGTGTTACATCTCAAATGTTTTATTGTTATATCCTACCAACTATTCATATTAGTTTTACATCCGAATTTTTTTATTGTTTTATCTACCAACAGTTCACACTAGTGTTACATCTGAATTCTTCTATTGTAGAAACCTACCAACAGTTCATGTAAACTAAATCTGAATTCTTTTATTGTTTTATCCTACCAACAGTTCATATTCGTGTTACATCTTAATTATTCTATTATTTATCCTACCAACAGTTCATATTAGTGCTACATCTGAATTATTCTATTGTTTTATCCTACCAACAGTTCATAATAGTGTTACATCTGAATTCTTCTTTTGTTGTATCCTACCAACATTTCATATTAGCTTTACATCTGAATTATGCTATTGTTATATTCTACCAACGATTGATATTAGTGTTATGTCTGAAATGTTTTATTGTTGAAACCTACCAACGGTTCATGTTAACTAAACCTGAATTCTTTTATTGTTTTATCCTACCCGCATTTCATATTAGTGCCACAGCTTAAATGTTCTCTTGTTTATGTACCAACAATTCATATTAGTGCTACATCTGAATGCTTCTATCGTTTTATCCTACCAACAGTTCAAATTAGTTTTACATCTGAATTATGCTATTGTTATATCCTACCAACTGTTCATATTACTTTTAAATCTGAATTCTTCTATTGTTTTATCCTACCAACAGTTCATATTAGTGTTACATCTGATTTGTTGTATTGTTTTATCTACCAACAGTTCAACTTAATTTTACATTTGAAATATACTATTGATATATCCTTCCTACGGTTCATATTAGTTTTAAATCTGAAATGTTTTTTGTTCTATCCTACCAATAGTTCATATTAGTGTTACATCTGAATTTTTCTATTTATTCATCATACCAGCTGTTTATATTAGTATTACATCTGAAATGTTGCATTGTTTTATCCTACCAACAGTTCAGGTTAGTGTTACATCTGAATTCTTCTTTTGTTGTATCTTACCAACATTTCATATTAGCTTTACATCTGAATTATGCTATTGTTTTATCCTACCAACAGATCATATTAGTGTAACATCTGAATTATTCTATTGTTTATCCTACCAACGGTACATAGTAGTTTTACATCTACATTAGTCTATTGTTTATACTACCAACAGTTCACATTAGTGTTACATCTGAATTATTCTATTGTTTTATCCTATCAACAGTACATAGTAGTTTTACATCTACATTAGTCTATTGTTTTATAGTACTAACAGTTCACATTAGTGTAACATCTAAATTCGTCTATTGTTTATCCTACCAACAGTACATATTACTTTTACATCTGAATTCTTTATCCTACCAACAGTTCAGGTTAGTGTTACATCTGAATTATTATATTGTTGAAACCTACCAACAGTTCATGTTAGCTAAATCTTAATTCTTTTATTGTTTAATCCTACCAACAGTTCATATTCGTGTTACATCTTAATTATTCTATTATTTTATCCTACCAACAGTTCATATTAGTTTTGCATCTGAATTATTATATTGTTTTATCCTACCAACTATTCATATTAGTTTTAAATCTGAATTCTTCTATTGTTTTATCCTACCAACTGTTGATATTAGTACTACATCTGAAATGTTTTATTGTTATATCCAACCAACGATTCATACTAATGTTACATCTGAATTTTCTATTTATTTATCATACCAGCTGTTTATATTAGTATAACATCTGAAATGGTGCATTGTTTTATCCTAACAACAGTTCATATTAGTGTTACATCTGAATTTTCTATTTATTTATCATACCAGCTGTTTATATTAGTATAACATCTGAAATGGTGCATTGTTTTATCCTTACAACAGTTCATATTAGTGTTACATCTGATTATGCTATTGTTTTATCTTACAAACTCTTCATATTAGTGGTACATCTGAATTCTTCTATTGTTTTATCCTACCAACTGTTGATATTAGTGTTACATCTGAAATGTGTTATTGTTATATCCTACCAGCTATTCATATTAGTTTTACATCTGAATTTTGTTATTGTTTTAACCTACCAACTGTAGATATTAGTGTTACATCTGCATTCTTCTATTGTTTATCCTACCAACAGTTCATATTAGTTTTACATCTGAATTATGTATCCTACCAACAGTTCAGGTTAGTGTTACATCTGAATTATTCTATTGTTGAAACCTACCAACGGTTCATGTTAACTAAATCTTAATTCTTTTATTGTTTTATCCTACCAACAGTTCATATTCGTGTTACATCTTAATTATTCTATTATTTTATCCTACCAACAGTTCATATTAGTTTTGCATCTGAATTATTATATTGTTTTATCCTACCAACAGTTCATAATAGTGTTATATGTGAATTCTTATATTGTTTTATCCTACCAACTGTTGATATTAGTACTACATCTGAAATGTTTTATTGTTATATCCTACCAACGATTCATACTAATGTTACATCTGATTGTTTGTATTGTTTTTTCTACCAACAGTTCAAATTAGTTTTACATTTGAAATATGCTATTGATATATCCTACCTACTCTTCATATTAGTATTACAACTGAAATGTTGCATTGTTTTATCCTACCAACAGTGCATATTAGTGTCACATCTGCATTCTTCTATTGTTTTATTATACCAACAGTTCATATTAGTGTTACATCTGAATTATGCTATTGTTTTATCTTACCAACAATTCATATTAGTGTTATATCCAAATTATTCTATTCTTTTATCTTACCAACAGTTCATATTATTATTACCTCTGAATTATTCTATTGGTTTATCCTACCAACAGTTCAGGTTAGTGTTACATCTGAATTATTCTATTGTTGAAACCTACCAACGGTTCATGTTAACTAAATCTGAATTATTTTATTCTTTTATCTTACCAACAGTTCATATTATTATTACCTCTAAATTATTCTATTGGTTTATCCTACCAACAGTTCATATTAGTTTTACATCTGAATTATGCTATTGTTATATCCTACCAACTTTTCATATTAGTGTTACATCTGAAATGTTTTATTGTTATATCCTACCAACGATTCATACTAATGTTACATCTGAATTTTTCTATTTATTTATCATACCAGCTGTTTATATTAGTATAACATCTGGAATGTTGCATTGTTTTATCCTAACAACAGTTCATATTAGTGTTACATCTGAATTATTCTATTGTTTTATCTTACCAACTCTTCATATTAGTGGTACATCTGAAAACTTCTATGATTTTATCCTACCAACATTTCATATTAGTGTTATATTCACATTATTCTATTGTTTTATCTTACCAACAGTTCATATTATTATTAACTCTGAATTATTCTATTGTTTATCCTACCAACTGTTGATATTAGTGTTACATCTGAAATGTGTTATTGTTATATCCTACCAACTATTCATA
>MJUT01059176.1:62016-72485 GCA_002080005.1 Gigantidas platifrons
CTAAATCTGAATTCTTTTATTGTTTTATCCTACCAACTGTTCATTAGTGTTACATCTGAATTCCTCTATTGTTTTATCGTATCAACAGTTCATATTAGTGTTACATCTGAATTATTATATTGCTTTATCCTACCAACACCTCATATTAGTTTTGCATCTGGATTCTTCTATTATTTTATCCTACCAACTGTTGATATTAGTGTTACATTTGAAATATTTTATTGTTATATCCTACCAACTATTCATATTAGTTTTACATCTGAATTCTTGTATTGTTTATCCTACCAACAGTTCATATTAGTTTTACATCTGAATTATTTATCCTACCAACAGTTCAGGTTAGTGTTACATCTGAATTATTCTATTGTTGAAACCTACCAACGTTTCATGTTAACTAAATCTGAATTCTTTTATTGTTTTATCCTACCAACAGTTCATATTCGTGTTACATCTTAATTATTCTATTATTTTATCCTACCAACAGTTCATATTAGTTTTGCATCTGAATTATTATATTGTTTTATCCTACCAACAGTTCATAATAGTGTTACATCTGAATTCTTCTTTTGCTTTATCCTGCTAACATTTCATATTAGCTTTACATCTGAATTATGCTATTGTTTTATCCTACCAATAGTTCATACTAATGTTACATCTGATTTTTTGTATTGTTTTATCTACCAACAGTTCAAATTAGTTTTACATTTGAAATATGCTATTGATATATCCTACCTACTGTTCATATTAGTATTACAACTGAAATGTTGCATTGTTTTATCCTACCAACAGTTCATATCAGTGTTACATCTGAATTTGTCTACTTATTTATCATACCAGCTGTTCATATTAGTGTTACAACTGAAGTGTTGCATTGGTTTATCCTACCAACAGTTCATATTAGTGTCACATCTGAATTCTTCTATTGTGTTATTATACCAACAGTTCGTATTAGTGTTACATCTGAATTATGCTATTGTTTTATCTTACCAACAATTCATATTAGTGCTACATCTGAATTATGTTATCGTTTTATCCTACCAACATTTCATATTAGTGTTACATCCAAATTATTCTATTCTTTTATCTTACCAACAGTTCATATTATTATTACCTCTAAATTACTCTATTGGGTTATCCTACCAACAGTTCATATTAGTTTTACATCTGAATTATGCTATTGTTACATCCTACCAACTGTTCATATTAGTGTTACATCTGAAATGTTTTATTGTTATATCCTACCAACGATTCATACTAATGTTACATCTGAATTTTTCTATTTATTTATCATACCAGCTGTTTATATTAGTATAACATCTGAAATGTTGCATTGTTTTATCCTAACAACAGTTCATATTAGTGTTACATCTGAATTATGCTATTGTTTTATCTTACCAACTCTTCATATTAGTGGTACATCTGAAATCTTCTATTGTTTTATCCTACCACCATTTCATATTAGTGTTATATTCAAATTATTCTATTGTTTTATCTTACCAACAGTTCATATTATTATTAACTCTGAATTATTCTATTGTTTATCCTACCAACTGTTGATATTAGTTTTACATCTGAATTCTTTATCCTACCAACAGTTCAGGTTAGTGTTACATCTGAATTATTCTATTGTTGAAACCTACCAACGGTTCATGTTACCTAAATCTGAATTCTTTCAGTGTTTTATCCTACCAACAGTTCATATTCGTGTTACATCTTAATTATTCTATTATTGAAACCTACCAACGGTTCATGTTAACTAAATCTGAATTCTTTTATTGTTTTATCCTACCAACATTTCATATTAGTGCTACAGCTTAAATGGTATATTGTTTATCCTACCAACAGTTCATATTCTTGCTACATCTGAATTCTTCGATTGTTGTATCCTACCAACTGTTCATTAGTGTTACGTCTGAATTCCTCTATTGTTTTATCGTATCAACAGTTCATATTAGTGTTACATTTGAAATGTTTTATTGTTTTATCCTACCAACATTTCATATTAGTGTTATATCCAAATTATTCTATTCTTTTATCTTACCAACAGTTCATAATAGTGTTACATCTGAATTCTTCTTTTGCTTTATCCTGCTAACATTTCATATTAGCTTTACATCTGAATTATGCTATTGTTATATCCTACCCACTGTTCATATTAGTTTTAAATCTGAATTCTTCTATTGTTTTATCCTACCAATAGTTCATATTAGTGTTACATCTCAATTCTTATATTGTTTTATCCTACCAACTGTTGATATTAGTGCTACATTTGAAATGTTTTATTGTTATATCCTACCAACGATTCATACTAATGTTACATCTGATTTTTTGTATTGTTTTATCTACCAACAGTTCAAATTAGTTTTACATTTGAAATATGCTATTGATATATCCTACCTACTGTTCATATTAGTATTACAACTTGTTTTATTCTACCAACAGTTCATATCAGTGTTACATCTGAATGTGTCTACTTATTTATCATACCAGCTGTTCATATTAGTATTACAACTGAAATGTCGCATTGTTTTATCCTACCAACAGTTCATATTAGTGTCACATCTGAATTCTTCTATTGTGTTATTATACCAACAGTTTATATTAGTTTTGCATCTGAATTCTTCTATTATTTTATTCTACCAACTGTTGATATTAGTGTTACATTTGAAATGTTTTATTGCTATATCCTACCAACTATTCATATTAGTTTTACATCTGAATTTTGTTATTGTTTTAACCTACCAACTGTAGATATTAGTGTTACATCTGAATTCTTCTATCGTTTTATCTTACCAACATATCATATTAGTGTAGCATCTGCATTCTTCTATTGTTTATCCTACCAACAGTACATATTAGTTTTACATCTGAATTCTTTATCCTACCAACAGTTCAGGATAGTGTTATATCTGAATTATTCTATTGTTGAAACCTACCAACGGTTCATGTTACCTAAATCTGAATTCTTTTATTGTTTTATCCTACCAACAGTTCATATTCGTGTTACATCTTAATTATTCTATTGTTGAAACCTACCAACGGTTCATGTTAACTAAATCTGAATTCTTTTATTATTTTATCCTACCAACATTTCATATTAGTGCTACAGCTTAAATGGTATATTGTTTATCCTACCAACAGTTCATATTCTTGCTACATCTGAATTCTTCGATTGTTGTATCCTACCAACTGTTCTTTAGTGTTACATCTGAATTCCTCTATTGTTTTATCTTATCAACAGTTCATATTAGTGTTACAGCTGAATTATTATATTGCTTTATCCTACCAACACCTCATATTAGTTTTGCATCTGAATTCTTCTATTATTTTATCCTACCAACTGTTGATATTAGTGTTACATTTGAAATGTTTTATTGTTATATCCTACCAACTATTCATATTAGTTTTACATCTGAATTCTTCTATTGTTTATCCTACCAACAGTTCATATTAGTTTTACATCTGAATTATTTATCCTACCAACAGTTCAGGTTAGTGTTACATCTCAATTATTCTATTGTTGAAACCTACCAACGGTTCATGTTAACTAAATCTGAATTCCTTTATTGTTTTATCCTACCAACAGTTCATAATAGTGTTACATCTGAATTCTTATTTTGTTGTATCTTACCAACATTTCATATTAGGTTTACATCTGAATTCTTATTTTGTTGTATCTTACCAACATTTCATATTAGGTTTACATCTGAATTATGCTATTATTTTATCCTACCAACAGATTATATTAGTGTAACATTTGAATTATTCTATTGTTTATCATACCAACTGTTGATATTAGTGTTACATCTGAAATGTGTTATTGTTATATCCTACCAACTATTCATATTAGTTTTACATCTGAATTTTGTTATTGTTTTAACCTACCAACTGTAGATATTAGTGTTACCCCTGAATTATTCTATTGGTTTATCCTACCAACAGTTCATAATAGTGTTACATCTGAATTCTTATTTTGTTGTATCTTACCAACATTTCATATTAGGTTTACATCTGAATTATGCTATTGTTTTATCCTACCAACAGATCATATTAATGTTACATCTGAATTATTCTATTGTTTTATCCTACCAACAGTTCATAATAGTGTTACATCTGGATTCTTATTTTGTTGTATCTTACCAACATTTCATATTAGGTTTACATCTGAATTATGCTATTGTTTTATCCTACCAACAGATCATATTAATGTTACATCTGAATTATGCTATTGTTTTATCCTACCAACAGATCATATTAGTGTAACATCTGAATTATTCTATTGTTTATCCTACCAACAGTTCATATTAGTTTTACATCTGAATTATTTATCCTACCGACAGTTCAGGTTAGTGTTACATCTGAATTATTCTATTGTTGAAACCTACCAACGGTTCATTGTTAACTAAATCTGAATTCTTTTATTGTTTTATCCTACCAGCATTTAATATTAGTGCTACAGCTTAACTGTTCTATTGTTTATCCTACCAACAGTTCATATTAGTGTCACATCTGAATTCTTATATTGTTTTATCCTACCAACTGTTGATATTAGTGCTACATCTGAAATGTTTTATTGTTATATCCTACCAACTATTCATACTAATGTTACATCTGATTTTTTGCATTGTTTTATCTACCAACAGTTCAAATTAGTTTTACATTTGAAATATGCTATTGATATATCCTACCTACTGTTCATATTAGTGTCACATCTGAATTCTTGTATTGTTTTATTATACCAACAGTTCATATTAGTGCTACATCTGAATTATGCTATTGTTTTATCTTACCAACAATTCATATTAGTGCTACATCTGAATTATTCTATTGTTTTATCCTACCAACTGTTGATATTAGTGTAGCATCCGAAATGTGTTATTGTTATATCCTACCAACTATTAATATTAGTTTTACATCTGAATTTTTTTATTGTTTTAACTTACCAACTGTAGATATTAGTGTTACATCTGAATTCTTCTATTGTTTATCCTACCAACAGTTCAAATTAGTTTTACATCTGAATTATGCTATTGTTATATCCTACCAACAGTTCATATTAGTTTTAAATCTGAATTCTTCTATTGTTTTATCCTACCAATAGTTCATATTACTGTTACGTCTGAATTCTTATTTTGTTTTATCCTACCAACTGTGATATTAGTGCTACATCTGTAATGTTTTATTGTTATATCCTACCAACGATTCATACTAATGTTACATCTGATTTTTTGTATTGTTTTATCTACCAACAGTTCAAATTAGTTTTACATTTGAAATATGCTATTGATATATCCTACCTACTTTTCATATTAGTGTCACATCTGAATTCGTGTATTGTTTTATTATACCAACAGTTCATATTAGTGTTACATCTGAATTATGCTATTGTTTTATCTTTCCAACAGTTCAAGTTAGTTTTACATCTGAATTATGCTATTGTTATTTCCTACCAGCTGTTCATATTAGTTTTAAATCTGAATTCTTCTATTGTTTTATCCTACCAACAGTTCATATTAGTGTTACATCTGAATTCTTATATTGTTTTATCCTACCAACAGTAGATATTAGTGTTACATCTGAAATGTTTTATTGTTATATCCTACCAACGATTCATACTAATGTTACATCTGATTTGTTGTATTGTTTTATCTATCAACATTTCAACTTAGTTTTACATTTGAAATATACTATTGATATATCCTTCCTACTGTTCATATTAGTTTTAAATGTGAAATGTTTTTGTTCTATCCTACCAACAGTTCATATTAGTGTTACATCTGAATTTTTCTATTTATTTTTCATACCAGCTGTTTATATTAGTATTACATCTGAAATGTTGCATTGTTTTATCTTACCAACAGTTCATATTAGCTTTACATCTGAATTATTCTATTGTTTTATCCTACCAACAGTACATATTAGTTTTACATCTGCATTCTTTATCCTACCAACAGTTCATATTAGTGTAAAATCTTAATTCTTCTATTGTTTATCCTACCAACAGTACATAGTAGTTTTACATCTGAATTATTTATCCTACTAACAGTTCGGCTTAGTGTTACATCTGAATTATTATATTGTTGAAACCTACCAACAGTTCATGTTAGCTAAATCCTAATTATTTTATTGTTTTATTCTACCAACAGTTCATATTCGTGTTACATCTTAATTATTCTATTATTTTATCCTACCAACAGTTCATATTAGTTTTGCATCTGAATTATTATATTGTTTTATCCTACCAACAGTTGATAATAGTGTTACATCTGAATTCTTCTTTTGCTTTATCCGACCAACATTTCATATTATCTTTACATCTGAATTATGCTATTGTTATATTCTACCAACGATTCATATTAGTGTTATGTCTGAAATGTTTTATTGTTTTATCCTACCAACAGTTCAAATTAATGTTACATCTGAATTCTTCTTTTGTTTTATTTTATCAACTTTTCATATTAGTGTAACATCTGAATTATTCTATTGTATTATCGTACCAACAGTTCATATTATTGCTACATCTGAATTATTATATTGTTCATCCTAGCAACAGCCCATGTTAGTGTTACATCTGATTTATTCTATTGTTTTATGTACCAGAAGTTCATATTAATGTTACATCTGAATTCTTCTATTGTTTATCCTACCAACAGTTCATATTAGTTTTACATCATAATTATTCTATTGTTTTATACTACCAACAGTTCATACTAGTATTACATCTGAATTCTTCTTTTGCTGTATCCTACCAACAGTCCATATTAGCCTTACATCTGAATTATGCCATTGTTTATCCTACCAACAGTTCATATTAGTTTTACATTATAATTATTCTATTGTTTTATCCTACCAACATTTCATATAAGGGTAACATCCGAATTATTATGTTGTTCTATCCTTCCAACGGTTCATATTGGTGTCTGAATTCTTCAATTGTGTTTTTTTCTACCAACAGTTAATTTTAGTTAAATCTGAATTATTTTATTGTTATATCCTACCAACAGTTCATATTAGTGTTACATCTGAATTATTCTGATATTTTATTCTACCAACATTTCAAATTAGCTTTACATCTGAATTATGCTATTGTTTTAAACTACCAACAGTTAATATTAGTGTTACATCTGAATTTTTCTATTGTTTATCCTACCAACAGTTCATATTAATTTTAAATCTGAACTCTTCTATTGTTTTATCCTACCAACAGTTCATGTTAGTGTTATATCTGAATTATTGTATCGTTGTATCCTACCAACAGTTCATATTAGTGTTACATCTGAATTATTATATTGTTTTATCCTACCAACAGTTCATATTAGTGTTACATCAGAATTATTCTGTTGTTGTATCCTTCCAACAGTTCATATTAGTGTTACATATGAATGCCTCTATTGTTTTATACTACCAACAGTTCATAATAGTGTTACTTCTGAATTCATCTTTTGTTGTATCCTACCAACAGTATATATTAGTGTTGCTTCTGTATTCTTCTATTATTTTATCCTACCAACATTTCATATTAGGGTAACATCTGAATTCTTTTATTGTTTTATCTCACCAACAGTTCATATTAGTGTTACATCTGAATTATTATATTGTTTTATCTATCAACAGTTCATATTAGTGGTACATTTGAATTATTCTATTGTTTTATCTTACCAACAGTTCCTATCAGTGTTACCTCTGAATTCTTCTATTGTTGTATCCTACCCACAGTTCATATTAGTGCTAAATTTCAGGACTAAAAATGAATGACGCGAAACGGTATGGATAAATTTTAAACAGCCCTTAACCCTCCGATAATTAACTTAAAGACAAAAAAACATGGTTTTAATCGAAATTAAAATTATGCATTATAGGAAATCCATTAAAAATGATTCAAGTAGTCTTAAATGAAATGCCCAGTGCACAACACTGTATAACATTCTCCAGAAGACAATAACAAAATAAAATTAATAGGGTTAATGGCTGTTTGTATGGAACACATTATTTGTGATACACTTATCGCTCCATTGATTTTTGATTTATTTTCTCAACATAAGAAGAGAGCTAAGGTATATATTTCATTGTGATGTTCGTGTCTGATTATGACATGTAATCTTGCACACGAGCCATAACACCTTGTTGGGTAAACATTTAACAGTATATGTCCGTCAATAGGGACCAAGGGGCCGTTGTTGTCATGATCATTTTGGTAGTTGGATTTCCAACTACAAGCACAATCAGTGCCTATCCCCACTAACGCTATGCGTTCGAATCCCGCTAATGGGCAGGTATACTCGATGCAACTTTATATGATACATTTTTCAACGATTTACGACCGGACGATGGTTTTCTCTACGAGTACTCCGGTTTCTCCAAACAACAAAAGTGACCGAAATGATAGAACTGAAATTATTTTGAAAGACAAAGTTCAAGATATCAATGCTGTCATCACACGTCGTAAATCAAAGCAGGATAGACAATGCAAAAAATGCCGTTAAAGACCTTAACTCATTCACCAAAGCGAAACAGCGAAATATTCGACATTATTTTAGTCAAATATAGTCACCGTCTTAATTTCCTTTATTACAGAGAAATACTTTGTTAATCGTGTTGGAATATTTGCTACAAATGACTACGAATGTTTCCCGCTTGTCATAAACAATATCCGGTCCATTCTTTTTTCACGACTTATCACACAAGTGATAGAAACAGGGAGAGAGAAGTCTAGCTTTGCTAGGGAGTGCAAATTGGCTTTATATCTATCTACAACATAGGTATGATGCTTGTATCCTGCAATGTGTAAATCAACTGTCAATGGCCTGAAAAGAGCAGAAAAAGCGTCGGACTAATGGGTTGATTTTGAGAGATTTTTGGTGATTAACGCCATTTTCAGCAATATTTCAGATAAGTCATCGCCACCAGTGTTAGTGGTGGAAGAAGCCGGAGTACCCAGAGAGAACCACCGATTATGGCCAAGCAACTGGTATGTTTTTTTCAATTTGCGGCTGCGAGTCAAGTGCAACGTGTTTTGTAATTTGCAAAGCATAATGCCAACCCACACCGTATTGGTGATAGATTGGTATGAGTTGTTAGGTAATCCAACAAAATAGCTCATTGAGCCTACTATTTTAATCAGGATCGATCGTGTCCATTATGAAGTCCGCATCTACGCTAATGCTGATGCTAATACAGTCGATCTACATGAATCAGATAAAATAAATAATTTACTAGGACCTTTACCAAATAACACCGAATTGTACTTAATTAGTATTCAAGATCGCGTAATTGAAGTATAATTTAAATAATAAATGTCCTAATAAAGATCGATTAATGCACAAATATGCAATGACTTAAAATACAACAGTATTAGTGCAAATAACTATTAAACTCTGAATATATGTCTATGTTACGAGCATTGATAGAAAGAATGATTAAGATATATAATGTATGTTAAATATCTTTGATATATTGTTGTTATTTTTTGTCTTAACATCATGCATGTTGAAACATATATAGTTTTATATCATAAAATACACTTATTTACACTTATGTAGATTAAGAAAAGACTTTTGACTTGAGTTCCCAATGTTGCCAGTTTCTCATTCCTGATTGTCCGTTCGATGTTTTCTAATGTTTATTCACTTTATAACTACATTATGGTGAAGTTTTTTTTTCGATGATATGAATAGCTTATTTGCATTCCAAACTAAATACAGACCAGCGGCAGAATTATGAAAAATGAAATTTAATGCACCCATCGAACACACACCTATATTGTACACCAATGTAAAGAGGAAAGTGGGAACTTTCAAATTAATGATGCCGTAAGTCACAGAAATGGTCAGATTTTAGCATAAATAGGGTCAAAGGTAAACAATAATATAATTCCCAATATTGTATCAAGGTGAAAATTGATAACTATTGTCAAACTAAAGACACATGGACAAGCTAAAAGTTTATGATTTAATTATACATTTATGTAGGATGTAGAAAATATCAAAATAAATATTGAGTAACGTTATTTGACGTTCATATTAGTGCTACATCTGATTTATTCTATTGTTTTATCCAACCAACAGTTCATATTAGTGTTACATCTAAATTCGTATAATGTTTCATTCTTCCAACAGTTCATATTAGTGTTTCATCTGAATTCTTCTATTGTTTTATTCTACCAACAGTTCATATTAGCGTTTTATCTGAATTATTCAATTGTTCTATCCTACCAAGAGTGCATATTAGCGTTCCATCTGAATTATGTTATTGTTTTATCCTACCAACAGTTCATATTAGTGTTACATCTGATTTCGCCTATTGTTTTATCCCACCAACGGTTCATATTAGCGTTTTATCTGAATTATTCAATTGTTCTATCTTACCAACAGTTCACATTAGCGTTTCATCTGAATTATTCTATTGTTTTATCCTACCAACAGTTCATGTTCGCGTTTCATCTGATTTGTTATATTGTTTTATCCTACCAA
>MJUT01059186.1:0-12640 GCA_002080005.1 Gigantidas platifrons
CGTCTATTTTCTTGACTAGCTAAATCTTGCGCTTTCTGTAGTCTGTCCACCAAGGGGAAAATGTACTCAGTCGTGATTTGTGGAATGTCTTCCCGTAAATCCAATGTCAGGTCCATAAAATTCGTTGGGTTTCGACCGCGATTTAGAAAATACGGCGTAAAGTCAGTTGAATCAAGACAAGGTGTAGTGTTATACACAAATTGAATAAATAGTATGTGTCTGTCTCAGTCATCGTGTTTGTTGTCCGAGATGTATTTTGACAATGAATTCAAAATAAATGACATAAATATTTCTGACTGTCCGTTACACATTGGATGGAAGGATGTTGTTTGGTTTTTTTTTAATGTTAAGTAGCTTGCATACTTCTTTGACAATGTTTGATAAATAATTGCTACCTCTGTCATTGTGTAAATATTTTGGTACTTAATGACGATATCTTTAAGAAATGCATTTGCTACTGTTTGTGCTGTAATGTTAGGTACAGCTGTCAACTCAACATATTTTGTAAAGTAGTCCATAAACACAAGTATTTATTCTTTGTACTTGTACAGACAGGAAGTGGATCTAAAATGTCTGTACTTATCCTTTCAAATGGACTACCAATCGGCATGGCAGTAACATGAGCACGTACCGGATTGTTAATATTTTTCTTTGTATACATACGGCGCAGGACTCTATCCAATTAACAACGTCACTGTACATGTGTTCCCAATAATATTTTAATCTTGTTTTTGCAATTGTTCGAGCAATGCCTAAATGACGACCTGTATAATTCGAGTCATGCATACAATGCAAAAATGTTGGAACCAAAGGGTGTGGTATTACAAGCTGTAAGCGTACGTCTCCATTGACATTACGCCTTTTGCTCGAGTCAACATGATATAATGCACCTTTTCATATAAAAAAATTATATTTCTTGATCATAACTTCGTGTCGATTTTGCTGATCGTTTGGCAGTTTGCTTTGTGTGAAAAAATCGATAAACGGTGTGATCAGTGGGTCATTCTTTTTTTTCAATTATTTCGTCCATGGTAATGCATTTTTCTACTTGGAGGTCTTGAGTACAATTGTCAGGAGTCTCCGTCAGTGCGGAAACCTTCGTTACTTTAGTCTTTGGTTTGTCATTGTCACACCTAGATCTACCTAAGCCGTCAGCATTACCGTGTATTTTTCCAGGTCGATAGATAATTGTCATGTTATAGCTCTGTAGAAACGCAATCCATCGCCCTAGACTACCTGTTGGGTTTTTCAAACTGAACAGATATTTCAGAGCTGAATGATCAACAATTGCATCAAATCTAGTATGAAGTAAATAACAATCAAAAGGCTCCACGCTAGCTACTAAACTAAGTCCTTCCTTTTCAGTAACAGAACAAATATATCCAGTAGATGTCAAGCATCTAGAGTAATAATTAATAACAACCTCATTTTCACCTTGTATTTGACAAAGAACAGATCCAAGGGCTACATTTGAACAGTCCGTGTACAAACGAAATGTTTGGGCAAGATTGTGAAACCCTTAGACTGGGGTATTAATTATAATTTCTTTGAGTTTTGCAAAAGCTACTTCAGCCTCGTTGGACCAGATAAAAGGGACGTCTTTTTTGGTGAGTTTATAAAGTGGGCTTGCTATATCTGAATAACTTTGCATGTGCTTTCCGTAGTACCCACTCAAACCGAGAAAGGCTCTTAATTCATTTAAATTCTTTGGAGAGGCATAATTTTGTACGGCAGATATTTTGTCTTTGTCCGGATAAATGCCATCTTTTCTCACAGTGTGATTTCAGACTGTCCAAAATAACACTTTGAAAGCTTCAATTTTAAACCTGCGGTACGAAATCGTGAAAATAGCTGACGCATATTCTTAATATGATTTTCTATTGTACGTGAAAATATTATGACGTCATTTAAGTAAATAAGACAAGTTTGAAAATGTAAGCCTTAACACTGCTTCCATTACTCTTTGAAATGTACCTGGGGAATTAACAAGACCTTGTAGTAGGCGTTTGAACTCAAAGAGGCCATTGTGCGTTCGAAATGCAGTAAACGGCCTTGATCGTTTGCTAATGCTCAACTGATAAAAACCACTATGAAGATCAACACTATTGAACCAAACAGGAGCATGTACCCCTAAATTATCCAGGGCTTCATCAACAGTGGAAAGGGACAAGCTTTGCATATCCGTCAGACTGTTTAGTTTCCTATAATCTACCACGAACCTATAACCACTGTGACCCTTTTTCGATACTAGCATTGTGGGTGAGCTCCATGGGGATGTACTTTCTTGGATAATGTCACTAGCTAGCAGGTCGTTTAGTATTTCTGTCATTTTGACCTTTTGTGTATTATTTAAACGATATGCTCGTTGTCCTTTAGGTGTAACATTTTCGGCTACGTGAATGTAGTGTTCAATCAAGTCACATTTGCCTACGTCTGTCAGTGAACTTGCAAATACGTCTGAAAATTCGTCAATAACATTCTCAATTAACCCTTTGCTCTTCTCATCTAATTCAGAATTCATTCTGCAAAGCCTTGATGGCTTATCAGATGTAACGGGACTTTTATTACAAGTATCTGATAGATCATATAGCTTACCAGCAAACAAACAAATTGCCCTAATTCTCTCCCGGGATGCATATCAATTGGCTTGGAATTAAAATTTGCTACTCTCACTAAGACACAATCACTATGCACATTACACAATGTATTACCATGCAACAACAACCCATTTGTCAAATCATTGTGCGAGGCTATACCTACAACACTATTTGGTAATGGTTTTCCTACTATATGAGCAGCAATAACTGCTTCGCAATTTGATGGTACAGTAACACGTTCTTCACATTGTAATGTTCTGCAAGGATCAATCGAATATTTCTTTCTTCCGAAGTCAAAAGTAACATTATGACTATTTAACAAGTCTAAACCCAAAATAAAATCTGTTAACAAATTTTTTACAAGATAAAATTGTATCTTAACAGTACAATCTGCAATTGATACCGGCAGAATAGTGCAATCGTCAATTTTGACTTTTTGCTACCAGCGGTAGTAATAAAACATCTGAATTATTAATACAATATTTTGACAACCCTGAGTATTTTGATAAGACACTTATGTTAGCAACATATATATCGGAACCACTGTCAATCATACCATCAACATCGTGTTGCATTATTGTCATAGGAATAAAATTCTTCAAAAGGTTAATGTTTGTCTTACCGCTGTCAGAATTAATATCCATCAGTTTTATATTGTCCACATCAAGGGAATCAGAATATAATGTTTTCGACTTGGCGATACGTCGATTTCCATCTCCAAGTCCCTTTAATTTAATGTTTTTCACGATACCAACAATCCCGCGCAATGTGTCCGTTCATTTTGCAAATATCGCACTTCTTGAGTCTAGGCCCATAACGCGATCCTCCGTTTGTTCTTTGTCGGAGTATTCGGGGGCATTCATTAGCTGTGTGATTGGGACGGTAACAATACTGGCGCATAATCAGGTCTCTTCCTGATGCGTTTGTGGCACATATATTTATAGTGGATTGTCCTAATTTCTCTTGCACTCGCATAACAAGCTTTGCAAGTTCGTTTATAGTTTTGCTTTGACTCTCCAAAATTGAGTGAATGTCCGGAGAAACTTTCCTTTTCGTCGGGTGAGTAATGTTCAACGCTTCCTACGTCAGGCGCGCGCAATTACAAGTTTCGTCCCAACTGCAGGGATCCTTTTGTACAACTACGGTCCTGATATTGCTTGCTAAGCCTCTGACAAAAGCTGACATCTTCTCCTTTTCGGTCTTACTGAGTCTGTCCGATAACAATTGGATGTCGGAAATGTAAGCCTCTAAATTTTCGTTGTTTGTCATTTGTCGATTACACAATGTTTGTTCTAAAAGCCATGATGGTTGTTTTGTATGGAAATATTCCAAAAAAGAATCATACAATTCATCTATAGATGTAACATCTAATGCCTCAAACCAAGAAGGATCCGTATCCGGAATTAAAAGTTTCAGTGCATGTTGTATGAGAGTTAGATCGTCGTATCTATTAAGATATACAAACTTTTGAATTCGGACAACCAAACTTGTGGCAATTCAGTTCCGTTATACTTCTCTGATTTATAACTTTGCACTGTAATTTTCGTGTTGTTTATTGGTTGATCAAGTTCGTGTTTTCTTTGATGGTGCCAATTAGTCCCTTTAAAGCTATTGTAAGGTCCGTTATGTCTTCAGCTGGTCTTGTCGATATTCGAGACATTGTAAAATTTGGAATCAAGGAGGCAAATAAAAATAAGTCAAAAATAATCCAAATAGTCCGAAGAAATACCGGGTTCTGCACCAGGTTTTGCGAAGGAATTTTCATATTTCCGTAGCAGCCATTTGTGAATATAAATAAAGAGTCAGTCTGGTGTTACATCTTTATTCTTGAAATTCTAAAGTACAAGTCTATAAATTCTACACAATACATATATCGTGGGAAAATAAAAGGGGAAGTAGGCTTGGCTCTCTTCACGGATCATGTAAAATGGTTAACCTGTCAACATTGATGCATGTAACAGATGTAATTGCATTAACAGATAAGAGACTAAGACTTGACCACACGGGTTCATATGTTAACGATAGAGATTATCAACCGTAAGATATCAATATTTACTTTGTAACACTTGCAACGCAATTAACTACTAGCGTTGTAGTCAAATGCTCCGGGATCTAGCACCAATTGACGTGCAGCGAATTTACACGTGGTGAAAACTAGCTGGTAGATATAAAATAAAACTGGTTTCAGCTATAATAAATGTTCTATTGATAAATCCAAATGATAATTTACAAAACAAATAAACAGTGTTCACGTATGGTAGTCCAATATGCAAACAAATGTATAACAATTACGATAAGTCCGGTATAACAATAAAATGTTCAACACGTACGATGTCCGTACACTATTCAATCAGGATTCCTAGTATATGTATGAACATGATAATCCCTGTCTTCATGAATAAGTACGAGCGAAGGCGACAGGATTTATCATGTTCTTACAAACTTAGAACATTGTAAAGTAATCAAGACAATATAATTTTGCTTTGGGGAACAATGGGGAAAATCCATGGTCTTAATGTTTAAGTAAGGCAAAATTATATTGTCGAGAGTACTTTACTATGTTCTAAATTGATTTTTGCACTATTTCGGGTCACAGGCACATGGGTCCAGGATTTTTTTTTTAAATAAAAATAAGTTATATAGAGTGTATGTTTTATTTTAAAGCCCCTTGACATGTTTTATTACTATTTTAGGCCATATTGACACTTTCCAAAAAAAAAATCTATATACCATCTAAAAAAAAATTATGTATACCATCTAACTAACAAGGCTTGCAACTTCTGTTGTGCTAAAAATAGAACAAAATTTACTAACTGGGATCCCCTCGTTTCTCAGCCTTAAATCGCAGCCTGTAATGTTTAAATGTGCCTCGATCCTCTTCTACCCATCCATTCTTACTTTAGAGCATAAATTATTTCGCAGTTAAATCGTTTGTCGTACAAGAATCGAGTTTGTTTTTCGCAAGCGAGCCAAAATTAACATCGGGACGGAAGCCTTTTCATTTATTCAGGGGAGTCAATTATTCACGCAATCTGAGGAGTTCCGTATTGACTGGAAGCAAGGTAATGTCAAGGTGAGTTACGAAAATAATTTAGTAAACAAACCAGCATGAACATTTTGTAAGTTTTCAATTTTGTCACGACAAATTTATCAATATGGATGAAGACCAAACACTTGCTTATAATATGATATTAGAAGGGCACAACATTTGCTTAACAGGGCAGGCCGGAACAGGCAAATCTTTTGTTATAAGAAAGGCCGTAGGCGAATTAAGAAAAAGGAGTATTCGTGTCGCTCTCACTTGTTCAACAGGCATAGGGACAACTGTGTTCGAAAGTCTACAAGCTTTTACCTTACACAAATGGGCAGGTCTTGAAGATGGCAGGCATGACAATACTGAACTTTATCATTTAATCATGACCGACGAGAGGTACAACAAAATAAAAGGGGGAATTCGAGACGATGAATACCTTTTTATTGACGAGTTGTCAATGATTAGTAGCAAAGTATTGAACCAAGTAGAGTTCATATGTAGAAAGGTACGAGGGAACACAAAATATTTAGGAAATTTGACGGTCGTATTATAAGGGGATTTTTGGCAATTACCCCGTCACAAATTAGGTGTATGGGGATTTCAGCCACCACTGTGTAACTCTGAATTGGTTTGACACTGTTTTTTCTCATATAATAAATCATACATAGGCAATGTGACACTATGCTAGTAAATGCAATAAATGAACTTGAGCGTGGGACACCATTGCCACCTACAGTGGCCTTCATAAATTCCTTATCAAGGCCCTTGTCAGAAGACATGGAAAAAAATTCAGTCTATCTTTTCGCTAGGAACATTGATGTTGATTTATTTAACCATGATAAAGTGCAAGGATTACCCGGTCAGATGTCTGTTTTTCGTTCAGAAGACGAAGGTGACTTTCATTATATTAATACATTTCTTGCACCAAAACATTTAGGGTTGAAAATTGGATGTCCAGTTATGCTCCTTGTGAATTTGACTGAAGAACTTGTTAATGGGAAAATTGGCAAAGTTTCCAATATTCTAGGAGAAGAAATTTTTGTAGATTTTACAATTCAAAATTCTTTAAAAACTGTTAAAATATCAAAATATTTGTTTAGCACATATGACCCAAAAGACAAGTGCATTTTGGCCAAACGCACCCAGTATCCATTGAAGCTTGCATATTCAATGACAATTCATAAAGCACAAGGAATGCCATTAGATTCAGTAACAGTAGACTGTAGAAATGTATCAAATCCTGGTCAAATAGGTGTAGCAGTTGGTAGAGTAAGGTCAACAGAAGGACTTTGTGTTATAAACTTTCGTGAGACACTTTGCAGGCCCCATCCAAGTTCTATTGAACAGTATTACAAATATTGTACTGTAGGATATGTTAATGTCACTAAAAACTGTTGTAAAGTGAATGCAGAATTATCTGATGTCGATGACCATCGGTCAGATTCAGAAAGTGAGCACTTAGATAATGACGACCATAACTATGATGATGATGATGATAATAAGCATGTAAGGCTTGATTCAGATTCAGAATTATCAGATTTTGATTTAGAGGTACTAATACTTATTGATGATATGGAGATGCCAGAACAAGTTCGATGTGTATTAAACAATTGTATTTCAGACTTTTTAGATACCCCCCAGGAAGAATCTTGTGCAAATTTTAAACCTGAAATATTAAAACATTTATCAGATTTTGAAACTTGGGTTGAAAATCAAAGAAACCATTTAGATAATCTAGGCGAGAGGCTTTTTCCTGTACAGAAGGTGAAATTTTCTGCCAAGGATTTTCATCAATTTTATGCTGAGTTTCAGGTTTATGTCTCTTCAGAGGACTTTCGTTCTAAAACCTTACAGTTATGTAGCCATTACAAGTCAGTTGCCAAAGATGAATGCTTTCAATTTCTTACTAACATTTTGTTTTTGATGCAAAAAGATGCAATAGAAAATATTGATAAAAGATGTGAAAAAGAACTTGGTTTTCTAAAAAAAAGTACCACTTGAAGAGGAGATGGGTGGCCCTGCTAGAGGGAAAATAAGATATATTGGTGGGTACACAATAGCAAAATTGAAATTTAGAAATTCACGAATAATTCAAAATTCACTATATGTTAAAGGGAAAGAGGACACTTTAAAAGTGGCAAAAACAAAGGCTGAACTTTTCGATTTGATTACCACAACATACTCTGAAATAAGTAAAAAGACTAGTGACATTCAAAGTCTGCAAGAAACCCAAAGGAAACAAAATTTGTTAGAGGGGCTTTGTAATATTGATGATGAAACCTTTAATTTTTTCCTTCAGCTGGAAAGACAATGCAGAGAACTTTTGTGTTATGCAAATCTTCAAGAGAAGAAATCAGAATTTTTTATTTATGTGAAAAAAAATATGCTTGAAAATGAAGACCACAAAAAATCTTTAATTAAGCTGTTTTCAAATTTTGTAACTGATGAACATGGTGTTAGCATTGAATATTTCTGTCCGGAAGATTGCAACGCATGTTCAATACTAAAGACAATTTTTAAGGATGTTATATCGTTATTTGTCAAAGTGTCAGTTGCACAATTTCGCAAAGACCTTCTCTCATTCTTAAAAACTGAAAAAACTAAAGCTTTGCGAAAAAAGGTGATGAAAAAAGGACAACAAAAGACTAAGCAGTTAAATATGGATCAATTATTAGATGATGACTCTGAAAACAAAGTTGTGTCTCATTTACTATTTAAATCTGAGTTTATCCAGGGTACAGACAAAATTAACTCGACATTTATTAAAAAAACAGCTACTGATTGTCTGTGACGCATACAACTTGAAAATAAAAAAAGTTTAAGAAAGTAAGAAATTGTAGATAAGTTAAAAGAACACATTTTGGCTTCTGATAGTATGCCAAATGCACAAGTTTTATGTAAAACATCAAAAAGTAAAGAGAGTAGCATAACCATAAGCAAAGATAAGAATGATGTACACAGTGAGAATGAGGGACAAAACAAAGCAAGTGATAATACAAATATAGGTCGTCCGTCATCATCAAGTTCAGGTGCATGTAGTTCGACTGCTCACAGCATTCCAGTTAAAGTAATTGGAAAAGGGAAAAGGTTAGCGGCTCAACCATCTTCACCAAAAAGTAGTACAAGTAAAATACATGAAGAATCACAATCTAATTCCTCTGACACTGACTTTGAGTTAATCATACCAAAAAGAAATTCTGGAAAAAGACAAAAACAAATACAAATGGATTCTGATGAAGAAAATTGAGAGATGAATGATTTATGTTGATTTTTATTATTTTATTTCAACTGTAGTCAGTTTGACTTCTATAAATCTGCAGATACAATTCTTAAAAATCCAGTTTTCAAATCAACATTTTTTCCCTAGATATACATTAATGTATGATATATATGAACTCTGACAATTAATCTCAAAATTGTTGGCTCATTATTAAATCGTTACCTATTAGGTCTCTATGTTAATTATATTTTCTGAAGTGTAAAAATCTGGATGGAGTGAGTAAAAATAACAGATGTACCATGTGACATAGGAAATTTAAGTATTAAAGGAAATCAATGAAATAGCACTTTAAGTATTATACATATACAGTATATACCATGGATCTTACAAATTAAGTTATTAAAACCAACAAATCCGAAGGATGAGTTGGTTTAAATAAGTTCATTCGTAATATCCTTGGTATATACATGTATGGTTTGTAACAGAAATAACACGATTGACAAAAGCTTGTTCTCTTCTACGCCCGCGTTAACCATGGAATAACATGTAGATCTTTATATTAAACCATGACGTAAGCTCCTCCCACTTCCATAGAAACTTAACTATTATTCTCATGTGACGTCAAAATCATGGAATAACATCAAGATCTTCATGTTAAAGCATAGTTTGTAAAAGTTCACTCTTTTTAAATTGATTACTGCATAAAAACATCAAAGGAAAAATGCGTATTTATGTTACAATGGTCAGTTAATGAGTAGCCTTTTAATATTTAAATGCATATGTCACATGGTAGTATGAAATATACATTACAAGCACATGTCTGTTATTTTGTTTTGATGGTTGGGCTCAAACACTATTTGTACTTAAGTGAACAAATTGTCCTAGTTATTGAACTAATTGAATAACTTATATACTCGATTGACGGAAGGCTTTTTCCGTAATTACAAAGTGGTAAAAAATAATTTTTCGTTGTTGATTTTAAACGAAGCTACTAGATGTTTTACTTTAAAATTTGGCAGGGAATTCGTAAACACAATATTCTTGCATTTTGAATGCAAATCAATATATCGGGTATAATCCTTTTCGTCCGTTAAGAGAAAAACGCCTATAAACTGACAATAAATTTCATCAATGTTTGGAAGTTTATCATTCGATAATGACATGCGTTTTTGCAAATCCAATACATTCATATTCATTTTACATGTTTTCTCATGCAAATATAATCTTTATTTTAGTTATATGTGATACAATGATGCAACGATTTCATTTTCAAATTGACTGTTGAAATACATGTTTTTGGGTGACTCAGTTAACAGACCGATATTGCGCAAACTTACCGCAAAATCATTGACGACAACTTGAAATGGAAAGAAGACATACTTATCTAAAACTTAAGAGATAATGCAGCTGTGTTTTATTTCAGCACATTAACTCGAGAAATAAGCGACTTTTCAGTAGCTGGCTGCAATACTATAATCAGAAGCCGTGCATCAAATGAAGGACAAACAACACAATGACCAAAGGTTTGAAAATACCAAAGGAGTAATCAGAATCCGTGCATCAAAAGAAGGCCAAGCAACACAATGACCAAGGTTTGAAAATACCAAAGGAGTAATCAGAAGCCGTGCATCAAAAAGAAGGCCAAACAACACAATGATCAAGGTTTGAAAATATCAAAGGAGTAATCAGAAGTCGTAAATTGAAGCCAGTAGTCAATAACTTGGCCAACAGAAAGTACTGTTAATATCATATAATTCAGGTAAATCATTATTACAAAACTTTTCTTAGAAATATTAATATAATCTGGTTCATTTCCTCTTCAGTTAAAATCACCACTAAGAATAATATATTTATATTTTGTATCAAAATTAACTATTTCTTATCCCTTTCTATAACAGTATCAATAGACTAAAGAATTGTAAAAACAGGAGGTTTATAAACGATACTAAAAGATACCACTTAATCTAAACCAAGTTAATCTTTCGAAAATTTAAGCTAAAAACAAATGAACTTTCAGTGTTCAAAATATTATAATATTTCACAAACCATTTTTTAAAAGCAAGCAGAAATAACCCTCATCTGCCCGAGTTTCTATTTGCCAAAGCGTTTCTGCTTTTAACAAATTCAAACTGAGTTGGATTGTCATTCCGAAATGTGTTTTTGCGTGTAGAAAACGGAGGTGACTTACAACTCTGTTCGCTACAGACATATGCCTAAGAAAAAGCACCTGTTAGTGTATCAACAACTGACATATAATATTTAAAAGACAACCATACCACCCATTTATTGTCTATTTGCAACAGTCTTTTCGTCTTTTTTTTTTTCTTCATAATGAAACGTCAAATAATAATTTCATCTAAATCTGTTTGTTGTTTTGTTTGTTTTTGTTTGTTTAACACCCTTCTTCTTTATTCCACTGTATTGAGCATATTAGTTCACAATATTCTTCTTTATAATTATCGTATAAATATACTGAAGGGAAAAATAAATGCAGGGTAACATAATATGCTCCTATTTTTTAACTGCCAGGGCCAATAATATGCTCTGATTGGCTGAAATTTCAAACATATTCTTCTCTGATACTAATGAACTGACTGAACCCAAACTGTAAATGAATGATCATTGGAATGTCCTTTACCAAGTTTCTGTTTTTATGCCGATCGGAAATCCAAGATGGCCGCCACCACAAGACATAGATTAACATTGGATCCTATGGGAAAATGTTCCAATGCCTTCTCAGAAACTACAAATATGAATAAAGTCAAACTATACATGAATGTGCATTGGTTGGTCCTCTACAAACTTTAGGTTTTTTGTTCTGATATGAAATTCAAAATGGCGACTACGGCAGGACTTAATTTAACTTTGGACACTATGGGAAAAATGTTTCAAAACGCTTCTTCTCTTAATTCACATGGGCAAATGAAACGAAACTTCCAAGGAATAATCATTTAAATGTCCTCTAAAAAGTTGGGTTTTCTATGTCGATCCGAAACTCAAGATGGCTGCCACCACAGGTCATAGTATTAACACAGGACCATATTGGGAAAATACAGAAATATGTTCTTTTCTGAAGCTATTGCACATATTGAACCTAAACTGTGCACCAATCATTGGAAGGTCCTTTACAAATTTTGTGTTTTTTATGTTGATCGGAATTCCAAGATGACTACCACTGCAGGGCATAGTTTTTACATAGGATCAATTTTTTTTTTTTTTATAACCAGGTGAACGACACAGGTCCTTGAGGGCCTCTGGTTGTAAAAGGGAAAGGACTTCACTAATGTTGGTAAAACTTGTGTACAATCCCATTTGCAGCTTTAATGTAAATAAAATATGTTTATGCTAAACATCTAAATCAAAAGTTTGTGTTTGTGCTAGACACAAAACATCATATTGTAATAATAATTCATAAGTGGATAATTTCGTTTTGCTCTATAACAATACCACAGCAGTTTATTGTTAAAAATGTATTATTCAAGTTTAAATGCTGGCTCTATTAATCAACATAGTATCTTAAATTAGGGTATCTTTTTCCATCAACGCTCTTTAAAAAGTTATGTCCTTTAAGTGCAAGTTTTGACCTCCTTTGTGATATATATATTATGTTACGTTTTTGTCACGATTTGGGCGCATGGTCTTCTCGTACGGACCGAACTTGAAGAGAGCACATAGAGAATGAAAATAAAATACTTAATCCTATTACTCTATCATGTTAATACCGACATTTTCGTGATTTTTCTTGTAAATATCGAGATGTTTGATTATGCAGTATCTATTTTTGTCTCA